>CAXKVY010012511.1:0-20281 GCA_964058915.1 Tetropium fuscum | reverse complement strand
ATGAGTCTAAAATAATAGAGACTGTCTTTATTTTCAGGAGTTAATGCCAAGCCGTTGTCTTTGTCTTGGTCATTGAAACGCTGCCTGTGTCAGTCTCTATTATTTTGGACTCGTAGTTATATGTCGCATATTTACTTACCTATATTTTCTTATAGGGTATTTTATCACTTGAAATAGAAAAATGCCTATTGAGTCTAATGTAGTAGGGTTTCCATATATCCGGATTTTTCCGGACATGTTTGGGTTTTTAAGGTATCCGGGGAAGTCCAGCCGGAATTTGAAAAAATGTCTGGGAAAATTGGATACCACAAAAACAACTTAATTTAGTTGAACGTTTTAACCGCTACGACACGACACCCCATCTCTAAAATGCCGACGCATCTTTGAACGAATGTATCTATACGTTCGCCAAGGTCAAATTTCTCGTTTTCGCCGCACGCGTGAATTCTTCTGTCTTCATTTTCAGTATCCGTGAAATCCCAAAGTTGACAAGTTTGTCTAGTGTGTACAAGTGTGTAGGCCTAGGATCTATAATGCCAAAACGGAAGTGTGTAGTAACGGAGGAAATGCTCAAAGCTTACCCTTCTTTTAAAAAAGGTAAATCCAATTCTTATGTCATTTGTAATGTATGCAATACAAATCTTAGTATTGCTCACAAAGGCAGAAAAGACATTGAAGATCATCAGAAGACTGAAAAACATATTAGACATTTGAAAAGCCAAGCAGGTTAGTAAATGATTTGTGGTAGCAATGTTATTACAATAATTACAATGTATGTTTTATTTATAGGCAGATCTAAACTAGATACTTTTGTGAGAACAACAAGCAATGATGAAATTGTTAAGGCTGCAGAAGCAACTCTTGCTTACCACATGGTGAAACATCACCAATCATACCACTCTATGGACTGTACAACAAAGGTATTATTTTTACATTATCAACTAATTTTACGAGGTATTTTATTAGGATAAAATGATTTTTCAGATTCATAAGAAAATGTACCAGGATACACAAATTGTAAAATCTCTGACATGTGGTCATACTAAAGTTGAAGAAGCCATAGTAAATGGAGTTCTTGGCCCATATTCACTAAAAAACATCAAAAATCAGATGTGGTTTATCATTTGTTGGAACTTCCACTGACGCAAGTAACCATAATTCTATTAAGATGTTTCCTGTATTAATACAATATTTTGATTTTAAGAAGGGGGGATACAAATCAAGCTAGTTGATATACGTATGTAACTCAAACAATGAAATATCAGAAACTGTTTCTGATCTGTCATTTTCTGTAACTTGACCTAACACAAAAATGTATTTCATTTTCTGGGGATAATTGTAATACCAATTTTGGTGGAATTAATAGAGCTGGCCCAAATAATATTTTTAGCAGATTAAAATCCCAAGTCAACGAAAACTTGATAGGAATTGGATACCCTGCTCATATTATAAATAACGCCGTTCACAGCTGTTGCGACACACTACTAATAGACTTAGAATCCATCGTTTTGAAACTTTTTAATTATTTTAATATAGACACTGTAACGGTTGCCACTTTTAAGGAATTTTGCGAATTTGTTGACACCAATTAACAATAATTGTTGTATAATTCAAAAACAAGACGGTTGTCACTTTTCCCAGCGCTAGAAGAGTTCTAAGAATGTTTGAGGCCTTAAAGTCATATTTTTTATCTGACAGTAATTCCCCCTTTATATTGAAATAATTTTTTGAAAATCCTTTTTCGGAAGCGTACCTATATTTTGTACATTCAATAATGACAGTTTTTCATTAAAATATTGAACGAATCAAACGCCTGGACAATTCAATTGTTGAAACAATGCTAATCCTTGAAAATGTCATTGAAAATTTAAACAACAGGTTAAAAGTAAATTCATACATCTGAGAGTACGCGAGTTGTTAAGAAAAGCGTCCGGAGAAGGATTCGAAAGCGAATGTTTAATATTTTAAAAAAATATTATTTTCTTGTATGAAAAAGCTGTTGACTATTTAAATCGTTGGATAAAACCTCTTGATGAATTTAAATACTTTAAGTGGATGGACTTAAAATGCATAGAGAATAATGACTGGGAAAACGACATCCTACTATCTATTCAATACCTTTTAAAAAAGGGTGTTAATATAGACGAAGTAAAGCTTTTTGACCAGTATTCTTTATTAAAAAAAATATATTACTGAAATGTTTACTCTAGAAAACCATGACACTTGCAAGCTCACAAAAAGTGGTCATACAAGTTTTTCAGAACTACTAAAACCATGTGAATTCTTCTTTCCTATCACTGCACATAATGCAAATGTTGAGCGTATATTTTCTTTAATTGCGGCCCAATGGACAAAAGATCGCAATAGGCTGACATCTTGAGTCTATAAAAGGTATAATAATGATCATATTTAATTTTGACATGACCTGTTCTAAATTTTATGACTACATTATGTCACCTGAAAATGTATCCGTCCTGAATGAAGTTCAGAAATCAAATAAATACCACGTGAACTAGTTATTTTTACACAACAAATGATGCCAACTGCTGTGTTTTTGTGATGCCGAAGAATAGATATTGTTTTTTTTACCACAGAAGAGAGATTTATGTTTTATGACATTGTTAAGTAGGTATACCATTTACCATAGATTTATGCATTTTTTTACTTTAATATGTATTTCGTAAAAAAATAAACGAATTCGTAACTGTCTTTGATTTAATTTACCCTTTAAAGTACCTAAATAAATGTATGGCGTATTTTTCGGCAAAGTCCGGATTTTAGAGCTCACTTGTCCTGAAGTCCCTTTCCTGGAGAACCTAAATGTAGGTATAACACAAAGGTTGATGCTGTTAATAAATAAGTAGGTATATTGGTATACCATAATTACAAAATGTACTAATCATCTACTAATGTACTAAATCATACCTACTTTTAACTTGTAAACAAACAAATTGATATACAATTTATAATAATGTGTATATACAACATACAGTAGAATTCGGATATAGCGGCTTCGTTTATAGACTAACCGTTTTTCGCGACGAAAATGCAAACTGTAATACACTGTTTTGAAGCTGGTGAATCAAATGTAATTGTTCGTTTTGTGCGTCGCGTCGTCCGGTTATTACGACTTAATCAACTAAGTGTCGCCGGTCCCTTGAAGGTCGTTATATCCGGATCTACTGTAAATCCAAAAATAAAGTCTTTATTCTGTTATGCTGTTTGACTTTCTTGAAAGATCAAATGTCAGCAGGTAAGTAGGTAGGTATATAATAGGTATATTTCATTATTTCCATGTTAAGTATTTACAAGTATTAGTCGAAGAGAATACCTATGCATTTATGTATGTATTTGACTGCGAAAAACTAAAGTCGCCAATTTGCGTCGGGATTTTCGTGTGTGTTTTGTCATACTCTTCATTTTTTATATCTACTTTTTTTTTAAGTCAAAAGCCGGAGATATGTAGTAAAAACGATTTTCCCATGCTTTTGATGGGGGCACTTGATAGATTGGGCAAAAAAAAATTTTTAATTTGAGTTGTCTGTTTTCCAAACTTATTATATCTGGCAACAAATTACTGGGTTTAAATATATACTTATATGTGTGAACTTAAAATTATATTTATCAGAGTACTTACTATTCATATTACATTGGAATATTGAGCATTATTAATATTAGAGTAGGTACTATTTTTAACACACAACTAACCGACAAGTGTACTTATCTGAATTGTGCAAATTCTGTACTTATATATTTTTTTTATTTTAGAGACTTTTCGTCAACAGAGACTATGTATTCAATCGACGTTACCTAGTGGATATAGAAAATAAAACCATATATATAGTCAGTAAAAGTACACAACATCCAAATATACCAAAATATCCAGAAAAATACCGCATTGAAGATTATTGGTCTTGCATGGTAATAAAACCGTACTCAGATATGCGCGAACCTGGAATTGAATTTAGTCTGACATATTTTGATAATCCTGGTGTCAATATACCATCTTCTGTAACAACTTGGGTATCTATGAGAGCGATGCCTGATTTTCTAGAACGTTTGCGAGAAGCTAGTAAAAGTTACAGAGAATATTGTAAAAATGAAGGGATAAGTCGCGCTTGTACAATAATAACTGAGGAAGAGAGGATAAAAGAAGAACAAATGTTAAAGGAAAAATTGGATTATTGTTCATTAGAAACGTCCCATCAAAACACAAAATCAGCGAAATATCGTATATACTCAGGTAATAATATTAAAAGAAACATTAATACCAACTCATCTGATAATAATTCTTCATCAGCCCCTACTGCCGTTCAATCAAAGAGTGATAATTTTTGGAAGTACTTACATCCACTGTATTATTTCCATTAATTTGGTAAACATTATCATATTACATTTTTAGTACTTGTAGTCACTTGTGAAGACTGTAAATTTCAATTTATTACAATGTTTAAACATTTTAGTATCTTTACTGTTAATATTATACTTACCTATATATTATATATTATTAAAAAAATATACATACCTAATTGTAATAATTATATTGCCAATTGCTTTTTATATGCAGCAATATTAAAAATGTTTGGTCTACCTTTAAAGGCTGAAATACCTTGTATTTTTACTATTTCAAGAATTTTACAAGCAAATTGTATGTAAATTTACAATTCTCATCAAGAAGGTAAAATCTCTCCCTCGTGTAATCCGTCCCATGTGTTTTTTTAATTAACCATACAAAACTGGAGTAAATTCCAAACATATATTTATATATCGTATGTCATGGTTCAATACATATGTTATAAATAGATATGTAATAGTAGTTATGAGGGAAAAATGGGGCTACAGACTTCATTTCAGGAAAAATAAGGTAAAAAGTAAATTGAATTCTATTTTTACAGACTACATTATTTGTATTGAACGCGATAAGTCTAATGATGTCCTATAGATGACATATTGATGTGTACAATGGATATTCTATGGAAATCCATATTGAGAAACTTATTAGTATTCAGTAAAAAAAAAGGAAAGACAAAATAATTTGAAATTAATTATTTGAAATAATAATTTCATTAATCAGGGAAAGCATAATAATAATATAAGTATGTAACGCTAGGCATATGTCCTACTGTAAATGTGAATCATTAATACATAAATTGACAAAAATAAAAATATATACACAAATCAATAATAATATAAAAAACAATGTTATTATTTTAACTACAATTCAGATAAAAACAAATAGAAAACTAAAACAGACACTACAAAATTTTCCATATGCATACCTATATGGATATATAATAGAAATACAATACGAAATCTAATACAAAATAGATGTTATAAAGAATTTTTCTGTAGTGGAAGAAAATATAATTTTTATTTTACTTTGTTTCGAAATTTATTTACAGGAAGATTTTGAAGTTGCCCATCAAGAGGATTATATGATATTATTGCAATATATACAAAAGATTGTTGAAACATGGATGAGTGATATCGAGGAAGTGCTAATTTCATAGTAAACCGCAATTTTGTGTGGATATTATGTGACATGTCTAAAGTTAAAGTTCTCGCGAAGGAAATAAATAAATAAACAAAAAAAAAATAATATTCATGAAAATAAAAATTCAGTCTAATAGATTTTATTAATTTTAATACATAACAAAAAAATATAAGGTATCTGATGCAAATGTACTGAGTAGTGGTAGATCTCCCGAACAGTTTGGAATAGTATACCTATCGACACCGTGCGCGTGTACATGTGGCGCCGCTAGTGTCGAAGTTTGTCTTCACTGGCATGCCACATTCCCATATTCTATCTGGAAACATTTGGGCGGCAATGTTTAATATTGTTGCATCGTGTCTTTTACTGCAATAATCTGTCTAATAAAATGTCCACTAATATAAGAATCCACTATTTGCCGTGTTGTTTTCTGGGCGAGTTTCTACACGTACCTATATAGTAATAACTGTTAGTAATAATATTGTATTATTAAAGAAACAGAAAGAGTAAAAATATATATATGCTTTAAGTAGCTACTTAACACGAGTACATATTATATTTATCTTTGCTCGCTTGTTAACATTTCGGTTGTTGACATTTGTATCGCTATTTACCTGCGATTTATTTTCCATCACAACAAGAACATGTACATGTTGACTGACTGGAAGGTGGTAGAACTTCAGTATTAATATTTCTAAATCACGGAGCTATTCAAATCCGATTATAGACCAATTATAGGCGTTCGAAGCTTGGTTAGGCCGTGAAAACGGCTTGGTTTGCTTGTAGCAATCTACGAATTTTTATAAGTTCGACGTGGTGAAGTGCTTTGTATACTTGGGCTTGGGATACGAAAGCGATGAATAACAGTGACATTTTAACTGATCTGTAATGCAGCAGTTACCTGGTGAACATGATGAGATATCTTCATGGGGTTTGTGCAGTAAGTTAGGACCCATCGACAGTGACGTCACAGTTCAAACCCCATCGAGATCGGATGTCTAGGTACTCCAGGAGAGGAGCTTTTGGTAGGTTCCGTACAACGTAGCTGTAGGTAGGTACGCTGTTTTCTTGCGATATCTTTCGAACGGGAGGAGATATCGGCGTGTAGTTTATGCGGGAACCTGGAAGCCGTTGAGGTACATTTACTCGTTCAAACCGTGTGGGATCGAATATGGGAGTCTGCACAAAATGTTGATGATTTCTTTTAGGTACAGCATGGAAATTATTGCGATATCTTGCGAACGGTGAGAGCTATCGCCTTGCTGTTTGTTTTAGGTCCTGGGGGACGTTAATTAGAACCTCCTGGTTCAAACGGCATTGTCGTAGGACGTCCCAAATGCGTCGTGATGGCCACACGTGGTCACTCAAATTGTTCAGCGCCTGGCAACTAGGGGATCCTGTGGCACTGACGCTAAGATCGCACACGGTGTCTATAGTTTTTCTGTAAGCGTGAGGGAGACTGGAGTAAAAGAAATCACTCTTAAGTTAGTAGTATCTATATGTAAAATTTTGTAGGTTTTGTTTTAGTTTTCTATTGGTTTTCATCTGAATTGTAGTTAAAATATTGTTTTTCATAATATTATGGATTTGTGTATATATATATATATATATATATATATATATATATATATATATATATATATATATATATATATATATATATATATATATATATATATATATATATATATATATATATATATATATATATATATATATATATATATATATATATATATATATATATATATATATATATATATATATATATATATATATATATATATATATATATATATATATATATATATATATATATATATACATATATATGTATATATATATATATATATATATATATATATATATATATATATATATATATATATATATATATATATATACATATATATATGTATATATATATATATATATATATATATATATATATATATATATATATATATATATATATATATATATATATATATATATATATACATATATATATGTATATATATATATATATATATATATATATATATATATATATATATATATATATATATATATATATATAGATTTTTATTTTTGTCAACGGATAACATCTATGGGACCAACTGTAATAATGTATATATAATGGTGTCAGTTTGATGTCTTTTACCAAAGAAATACAAGCAAAACTATTTTTACGGGAAAGTGTAATTTGTAGGTACAGTTTCACACCTCACGTTTACTGTGTGTTATTTATTATTTGTAACTTGAGTTCTCAGTGAATTATTGGCAATACATATTAACACGGCAGTTGGCAATCTATACTCGGACCACTGAATCGATGGAATGATCACGTGATATATAGTTTCCTCTGTATATAGTTTCCTTCTCGAACATTGGAGTCTGGTTTACACTACTGTCTCTGCTGATTTTCAAGCAACCAATCAAGTACTTTGCATACGGTGATCATGTAGTGGTCACGTGCTTTTTTTTTCCATCTGTTCAGCGCCCGGAGTATAGTATCTGGTGTGTATATTTGCTTGTGCAAAATGCTTAATAACATGAAAAAGTGGTAGCCAGCCCACAAACAAGAATTATGCAATGACAGCTCCTTGGGTAATTTGTATGTACCTATGTATTTGTATATGACCCTTAGCTTATACTTATATCCAGTGCTGTAGCTAGGCGTAGGTTATAGGGGCCCTGAGGCCCCATTGCAGGCCGCATGGAATGCCAATTGGAGGCATTCGCACGCGAGCGAGCACGCAAGGTGAAAATTACAATATAATAAATAGAATGGCTTCTTAGAAAGCTAAAAAAGTTCATGTGTAAATTTAAGTTTTGTATTGCATAAGAAATAATGTGGTTGAATAGTTTCCACAATTCTTTGTTTCGCATTCACCATTTTTTTAAATGTTCTTAGTACAATTTATGTGTTTGCAATAAAAACTTTTTGCGCTCAAGTCCTAGGCGTAAAAAGCCCTTAGCCAGGAGCTGGTATCTAAAAATCTACGAAGGAGCATAAATCTACGGCAGTCGTATACATAAAATTAGCTGCAATTATTAAAATGCACACCTAACCTTAACAAAGGCCATACAGGTACTGAGCCGATCGTTTAACTTGTTGATTAAGATACCAAAATTATTGTATGGACGATGTGGCAAAATAAACAAAATATCTTTTGTTTAAAGTTTGTAGAAAATATTGTTTTATACCTCCAACATTTTGCTTGTAGTATACTTTGTAGTGAACATTTTGATTGCTACTTTTATAGATACTTAGCAATTTTCTTCATATTGTTTCCTACTGGATAGGATATTTTGATATTGTTTCCTGATAAATTTAGTTGTTTGTTATTTATATACATTATGTGGACTGATGATTAATATCACAGTTGCTCAACTATGACGTGATTCACGCGATGGATGAGCGGCTTCATGCAACGGATCTCTGCATCTGTTATTTGACTTACACGTGATGTGCAATTCCTGACTTTGCTGTATATGACAGATTTATTATCCTAAATTTGCAACCCTCTCCGAGTGGAGCAGAAACTACCCCAGGCGTTCAAAGGGGTGGAATTGCACTGACGTGAAAACGTAGCTTAAACTGCCTGACAACAAAAAGTTGTTATTAATAAAAGTAGATTGTGAGTTTATCTACCGAAAACTCTGTGAAAGCATATATCTCGGATTTATAAGTTTTGAATGGCAGGCACTTTTTCGCTCAAGGTTACGCAGACCCTGTTTTGTCTGCATTACGTGGAAACGTAGCTTAAACTGCCTGACAACAAAAAGTTGTTATTAATAAAAGTAGATTGTGAGTTTATCTACCGAAAACTCTGTGAAAGCATATATCTCGGATTTATAAGTTTTGAATGGCAGGCACTTTTTCGCTCAAGGTTACGCAGACCCAGTTTTGTCTGCATTCAAACATTTCGAGCGTCTTATGCTGAACCATTGCTCTGAAAATCCTAGATATATCCGCGGAGTTTTCGGTAGAAAAATTCTGTATCTACTTATATTAATAACACCTTTTTGTTGTCAGAGTAACGGTTAAAGCTAAGTTTCCCTGTTATTGCAATTTAACCCCTTTGAACGCCTGGGGTAGTTTTTGATCCACTCGGAGAGGGTTGCAAACTTAGGATCATAAATCGGCCGTCGTAAGAAAGAAGTAATTGCAATTATCACAATTATGAGAAAAACGTGTTTGAAGTTTATACGCATGCAGTTTTTTTAATAATGTAAATTTTTAAAGTGCCCACTTTTGTCGTTTAGGATCATTTTAAAAACACCTTAGTGAAAATTATTTAAAAATACATTGAATTGATCGAAAAAATTAAAGAAACTGGAGTTACTGCTGTATATGTTGAAGAATTTACTCGATGCTACTATATAAGAAAGCAAAAACTCTTTCAATATGGAGTTACTGCCTTTTTGTTAAGTGCATGATGATGTATAGTCTCGATAGTGCAACAGAATAATGGATGATTTTACCTGGATGTATTATTCGTAAACGACATCAGGCGGCAGTAAGATACAACGCGTAGTTGAAATAGGGTATGCTATTCAAACTTAGAAAGCGGTAAAGGAGACGATGCACATTATCAAATCATAAGAGCAGTAAGTAGCAGTGCAAAGTAACAAAGCAGTATCTCACATGCACACACTGCCTTTTTACGTTGAATAAGTACTTTACTGCCATCTTCCTTGTGAAACTGATAACGTACTGCACTTACTGTTTTTTTTTAAATCCAATTTTATGGCCTTTCAGATATAATTTTTCAAATTTCGAAATTATACATGACGCAATTTTTCCAAATATGACGTAGGCAATAACAACTCAAATTCGAAAAAAATGTCACTTACTGCTTTCTTCCTTATGACGGCAGATATAGAGGTACACATTTTCCGAAGTTTTTTTGCAATTTCCAAGGGCTTTTTCGTCTCCAATATGTCCTGTTCCACACTCGCATGGCAATCGACCTCGACATATTATGCTGACCATTATTTTTTGTTCTTCTATTTGTTAATGGTCCTTAATGGGTTTAATATATAGGGTGTTTCTAAATTCATGGGAAAATGTGAATTTTCAGCAAAAATTACCCTTAATTTTTCACCTTTCATATATTTTTTTTCCAAGACCCCTTCCACTCCGAAAATTTAAAAAAAAATTATTTTCACTATTTAATTTCACTAATTTAGAAGAATGATATTTGGCGCACAACTTGCATTAATAAAATTACAGTTTGTAACCCTGAGATAGGTATTGTTTCAAGGAGGTAAAAAAACCAACCACTGTAATGTTTCATCAAGAATGTTTTTACACGTAGACATTCCTTTATTTAAAAATTTGATCTTTTTTGTCTCTTTAGTTTTCGTCGCAAAATTGATAATCAATCTGCTCACAAAAAATTAAATTATACACATCCCTTTTCATTTCACTAAGGGGTTATTATTCGGTGAAAAAGTCAAGTACTCAAATAAAGTTATTATGACAAGTATTGTCATTGTTCTTGTTTTCTCTAATCTCTCTAGAGAGTTACAACATAAGTACAGAATAGATTACCATTTTAGCAATCTATTTATTTTAACTGTAAACTTGACGATAAAGTAAAAAATATAAAATATACTTATATGTTTTTAATTCTTATAACTCTCTAGAGAAAACAAGAACAATGTCAATACTTGTCATCATGACTTTATTCGACGACAGTTTGACTGTTTCACCTAATATTATTTAATTTTTAAACAATATTTTTTTTATAGCTTATAAACATGCAATTGTGTTCATAATATACCTGATACATCATAAAGGCGAATCCAAATAATTAAAAGTAAGGAAGAAAGTACGTCGGGGCATATTAGAAGATAAGCCTAAGTGAAAACACTGGAAGTTTGCTTCAAATGAGATATTATTTGTTGCCTATCTACTTACATAGTTTTCATAAAGGCGAATCCAGATAATTAAAGTAAGGAAGAAAGTACTTCCATGCATATTAGAAGATAAGCCTATGTGAAAACACTGGAAGTTCACTTCAAATGAGATTTTATTTCTTGAGCAACTACTTATATATAGTTTTCGTATATTGTATTTTTAATATGTTTTCCTATATTGTATTAACTACCTATAATAAATTATGTGGTTTCATAGCAATAGCTTCTCTTTCCTTAATATTAATTTAAAATATAAACCATCCACGATCCAGTGACCATGAATTTTTGACAAGAAAATAGCCCAGTAAGGGCTCAATAACGAATAAGAAAATGCCATCTACTTTCATCAGAAAACTTCTTTGAATGGTTTTGATACTGACTAGGTATATGACTATATTTCTTAACATGATTCCACACTATAATATCTGCAATTCCAGTCTTGAAAGCACACAAACGGTCAACTGTGTTTCAGTTGTATGTTAGCATAATCTATGATGTTAGAAAATTGCAAAACAAACTAGATTTTGTTCTGCAATTTTTTAATATGTTCATAGATAGATACCTACATTACCTACCATCTCTGAGAGTTTTCAATAATTATGTATCCTATATTAATTTTTTAAGAACAATATTAGGGACCGAATAATTGCTGCATAATCTAATTTAGATCTTACAAGTGTCACTACTCACTACCATAGAAAATATAGTACTAACTGGTACTACAATATTTTCTATAATCACTACTTAGGTACAAGTGCTGATGCTGAATATATTTTTTACGGAGCAACAGATATTCGTTGCAGTTGCATAAAGAATAAAAGTCGAGCATTTTAGCGGACTTTACTGTAATAACTGAATATGCTGGACAAAAGTTAATTGATCATCAAATATGACTCCCAGATTGACAGATATGACAAGAGTTAAGACTATCAATGACATAATGAAGCATATAATAATATATTACTCTGATAATATAATAATCTATGTAATGAAGTATGCAATATTAGTGCGAAAATGTGCAAATTATAGTAAGGGAGGATTTTAATTATATATTTTTTTAAAACTATTCATCAGATTTAAAAAATAAATATGCTGTTTGAAAGACAATTTAATATACATAACTTTATTGGTGTTCATAACAGACTTTTACATAGGTCAAGATATGTAACTACACTAGATTATATAATAAAATTTAATTATAAACAAACAAATAATGTTAAAATTGAATTATAAACAAATGCTGTTATAAGATCTGAGAAATTATTAATGTAGAATGTTTAGAATGTAGAACATTTTCACGGGAGGTGGTAGCAGGTTAAAAACTTTGTTCCAAAAATTGATACACCTGACCTAGTTTTTACATATACCTAATTAGTTTTTATAATAATTATTATATGGTCGTTTTAATATGTTACAATTTATTTTCATTCGTTAGTTTTATCAAATGAAATTAATGCATGAAATAAATTAACTTTTTTATTACTGAAGGGAATGTGGTTATTGACAATTGTCTAAATTAACACTTTGTCCAATGTCATTTTAAAAAGGAAAAAAACCCATAATTTTTAATAATGGGTATGACCCCCTCTAGCCCTAATAACTAATAACATCTCTCATATGATTAGGCATAGATCATATCAAGTTCGCTATTGTTTCTTGTGATGTTATACCACTCTTCTTCTACTGCATCAATAAGTCTGGGATCGAGGTTGGGACATGAAGTCTAGCTCGAATTCTTTGTTTTAGCTCATGCCATAAATGTTCAATTCAATTTAGGTCGGGACTGCATACTGAGCACGCCATAACCGGAAAACCGATTTCTGATATATAATCATGCACGATTCTTGCCATGTGAGGCCTCGCTTTGTCATGCTTAAAAATAAACTTGTCTCCAATATAGTCAATGTACGGTACCAAATGAAATTCTAAAATCTCCTTGATGTACCTAGTACCTGTTAAACCTCTTCTCCCGTGACCAAGATCGCCCCTAGTGAGTTAAGCAGGGTCGGTTTCACCTACATAAGCAAATCGCTCTTCATTGCAGTATTTTGCAAATCTCTCCAGTACACTTATCTTCTACGGTTGCTTCCATGGAGGCATATCCTGGTTTTATCTGAGAACAGAACAGATCCCCATTGTTCCAATGTCCAATTGAGATGATCTCCAAAGTGCAGACATGCTTGACGATGCGCTGGGCTAAGCTTTGGACCAATCGCATGTCTTTTAGGGGTCAGGTTACTTTCCTGCAGCCTTCTCCTTACTGTCAACTGACTAATAGCCACCCTTCTGCACTTCACGGAGCCGTTGTTGCACTGGAACCACATTAAATTGATGATTTCTTAATGACGTTGGCACAATAAAGCGGTCATCACGAGCTATTATTGTACGTTTGCTGCCTGTTCTAAGTCGTCTATGAAACGACCCAGTGTCTTCATAACATTGACACACTCTTCGAACTGCTGGATGTGTCATATGCATGTCGAGCAAAAACTCGTTGGCTAAGTCCATTTTCGATTAAAGCAATAACTTGGGCGGCTTTTTGCGGTGTAGTATGTATTAAACTAACACACTTTAAAACTATTGTAGTAATGAAAACTTCATAATGTACAAGTTTCAATTGCAAAGGCAGTAATATCGATCTGTCACAAGTTTATTATTCTCGTTATCTCGTTACCACCACATAAATACAATTCATTTCTTTATCGGTTGCTATGCATATAAACGAAACACATACTAGATAAATTTAAGCTCATATTAGAGCATTAAAAATTGTCGTCAAATATATTTGTTTTTTTAAACTGATGAATAGTTTAGAAAATATATGTTTATAATTAAAGTCAAAAGTTTGGCTAAAGCTAAAGGTAGACTATGCCAAATATTTCATAATATGCTAAACGCAAAACTAAATACATCAACTTTACTTTATAAATCTTATATAAGGCCAGTACTAACATATGCATCACCGATATGGTACCGTTTTACAACAAAAACGCAAAAACAAAGACTACAGGTACAACCAAATAATTGCCTAAGAAGACCGGCCAAAATACAGAGAAACTCCAGAACAAAAATACAAGAGTTACACAACATAAAAGGTACACCAATTTTATATACATACATAGAAAACAGAATCATACCAAATTTTATTAACAGGCTCACCCACCATCGTAATCCCAATATCCACAATAGAAATTTAGATACCCACCCAGACATCCTTCGATATATTATGTATATACTCCCTAGGCCCCACCAGTTAACAATGTTTTTAAAAAAATTTCAAAAAGATAGACATGCAAAAAAATTAAATAACAAGCAATAACAAAATATAAACCAATAAAAAATAAACAAAAAAAATAACAAAAGAAAAAATATGTATAAAAGGCATAGAAAGCAAGGCCTGAAGAAATAACCAAATAAAAGATCCACCTGTAACTAACTTAGATTTAAGGTGGCTATGTATCCAACGCTTTGGGCCTGCTTTTTGTATAATACTAACAATTAACTTAGAATAGTGCCCGCTTTTCCTAAAAATCTCCCACCATACCAATATAAGATTCAAATGAAAAATTAACTCAGACAATAGCAAAGTCAAGAACATGCAAATTTTAAAATTATCACAACTGGCGAAAGTATCTTTGGGGATAGAAGCCAAGCAGAAAATCGCAAATCACATACTGTGAACATTGTAAAATGGTAATAGCAGAGTGGAAAAGATAACATACGTCATTTTTGCACAGGCCGATATCGCTACCTATCGATAACTGACGTATGTTATCTTCCCTAAGCAATTATACTATGCCAACTATACTCAACGACTATAATACCTTATATAATTTTTGAGCTTAGGTAGATCTTTTCCGACTGGTCTGTGTAAAAGTTATCAAATTTTACTTCTCGATAGAATCCTCATCGCTACCACCGACGCAGTTTTTCTCATCTGAGGAAGCAGGGACGCAGTATGTACAAATATAATGGCTATACAAATCTAATTCCTTCATTACAACTTCTGAGATTCCCCAATCAATAAGGTTCCAATTTCGGTACAGTTATCAGTAATAATTTGTGTGACATTGATTGTGAAAAGTTATTATGAACTTAAAATATACTACTAAGTATCTGATTTCAACCACTGTAATAACTTAAATTTTCTCTATGGAATAATGAAAGGACCAATCGTTACATATTTTCCTAGGATTCTAATATATTTTAGGATTGTAGCATAATTATTACTTGTCTCCGTCAAATGCGTCACATTTTTTACAAATTTAGTAAAATGTTACGCATTTGACGGAGACAAGTAATAATTATGCTATAGTCTTAAAATATATTAGAATCGTAGGAAAAATATGTAATGATTGGTACTTTTGTTTCAGAGCCGGACTGGCTTGAATGATTGAGTCTTTATTCTGTTAAACGAAGGACAGAATAGTACTTGTTTATTGCAGTGTGTACAAAAATTGAATTAATAACAAAATAAATGTGTATTGGGAATATTATGTCCACATATAGTCATAAAACTACAAGAAGAAAAGTCAGAGTGGAGATTAATATGATATAAAATACATTACCAACTTGAATTTATTTTTGTAAAAAAATAATGTGAAATTAAAATAGTTTTGGTAAAAATCACAAGCATTCCCAACAGTCCAACACATATTATGTATTGCCATAAATGTTAAATTCTATGTAATTATCTTAAATATTAATTAATATCTTATGTTTCCTAATTTAATAAAAATGCACATAAACTGTCACCAGCCTCTTTGTTTTTGACCATCTATACCCTGGTGCCGAAATAGTGTGGAGTGATTCATTACTAGCATATGGACGGCTCAGAGAGATGAGGTTGCGAAGGAAATGAAATTCCATAGGCGTATTATTTTAGAGGAGACATTTTTGATCATTTTCAGTTCTCCTTCTCTCAAATTCGGTCGCTTACGATTGGAATGATTGGCAACTACTCGCATTCTTCGCTTCCATTGCATAAAAACACTAAACACTTACGTATAACACAATATTATAATTAATTTATATCGCAAATCAACCATACATAAGACAAAATGAAACACCACTGTCGCGCCAAAACATACATGCATGAAACAGCGCATGCGTCAATATATCCAAGGAAATCCCGCGTCTTTACCTTTGACCAATGAAATTTAATTTAATTTAGAACCGCCTAAAACTCACCAATGAGAGCGGTAGACCCAGTTACTAATGAGTTCTGCCCACCATTTCTATAGAGTGTACACAAATTTGCACACTAAGAAATTCTGATCCATTGCAAATAGGCAGACCGTTCAATTGTGATGGTGGTGTGATATTATGTATGAATCACTCCACACTATTTCGGCACCAGGCTATAAGTTTATATATTTATATGATCATAAAGCAACAACTTCAATCTTCCCACTACACAACAGCGATATATTTAAAAAAATTCAACACTATACAATCATAAATTATATCGTATACACTACCTATGGATACCCTGGCCTATGGACACTCTAAAATATATTAGAATTCCAGGAAAATATGTAATGATTGGTACTTTTGTTTCAGAGCCGGACTGGCTTGACTGATTGAGTCTTTATTCTGTTAAACTAAGGACAGAATAGTACTTGTTTATTATTGCAGTGTGAAAATGGAATTCATAACAAAATAAAGGTGTATTGGGGATATTATGTCCACATATAGTCATAAAATTACAAGAAGAAAAGTCAAGTGGAGATTAATATGATATAGTTAGATATATGAGTTTTAAGAAATAAATAATAAAACAATAATTAATAATAATAAAATTCTTAATAAACATTAAAAACTATAACAAGGAACCTTTTTTTTTCTTGAAATATAAGGTTATAAGGATCCCCCATATCCGAACTCTTAGATACTAGATACGAATAATAGATACTGACTAATACCTGCTTGATTCATCTTTCACAGTTAAAACAAAGCCACTGTCTTTATCTTGGCCAATGAAACGCTGTCTGAGTCACTATTTTGAAGTTCTAGTATAGGTGATGCTATATATGGGCCAAGGTCAAAAAATACTTTTCAGACCTGTCGAAAACAAACTTTTCTGAAAAGTGCCCTTCTCTAGTAAATACAAACCAAACTTAAGACAGTTTAGCAAAAATCTAGTTGGAAAAGTAGTTGTATCCACCCTGATTTTACTTCCAAATTGGGCAAATTATGGTTGCATGATACTTGGTACTAAAAGCTATGCATATAAGAGAAATGACAAATATATTATAACAAACAATCAAATTATAGGGGTTTATTCAACTTTTAGGAACAAAATTCAGCATTATTTTGTATTAAGACATACAATTCCTTCTTCAGAAATCAAATAGGAAGGTCTATTTATTACTAGGTATCGATAATATATCTTTACAATTGTTTTACCTTAATTACAAGATAGATAATTAACAATTAATTCTTCTTGTACTACATTAAATTTTTGATAGTACAAAAATTAACCAGTAATTTATTTAATTTCAACTTAAATTAGTTGCAACATGTTCACACATTTAGTACCAACTATTCATTAAATGTACACTTAATATGTTTCTTTCTTAACTTCAACCATTTCGATGTCAACGGTTTCTTCCTTCTTAACTTCCTTTTCCCATCTTGATTTGTTCTCCTCATGTTTCTTATCTTTATCTTTCTCATCTTTTTCCTTTTTAGAACTTGCTTCTTCTTTATGTGATGTACTCTTTAACACTGGATCAATTTTGTCACGAATATCTGTTAAAGTTGTTTGAAACAATTTTGAATATGCCTAAAAATTAAAATGGTATATTTAATTTACATTTATAAAAGGCTGTTGCTAGCCATCTGGTGCCAGCAAGTTGGTTATGGTGCTGATAGTTATAGTTTAGTTCATTCATTGATCCAAAGAACAGCATGTGGAAAGTACTATGGCTAATCAATATAAAAATAGAAATCATTTACTCATCAGCGAAACTACAATATACATATACATATATCCATACATATACATATATACATATATCCTAAATTGATGCAAAAGATTTTAAGAGGTGAATGTTCAGCAAAAATTAAGGGGGGGTCTTTCATGTAATTTTTTTCCAAAACCCCTTCCCCTGTAAAGTTGGGATAAAAAATTTAAAAAATGTTTTTATTCATTTCTCCACTATGGAAGAATTTAGAAGAATCAAATTTGGCGGACAACTTTCGCTAATAAAAGATGACAGTTTTTGTAACCGTGAGATATTGTTACGAGGGGGTAAAAAAACCAACCCCTATAATATTTTTCAACAAAACTTTTTAACGTGTCGACATTTCTTAACTAAAAAAATTTTATATGGAAATAGACTTCAATTTACAACTTTTTTATCTCTTGTGTTTTCCTCGCAAAATTAATAGTTTGCTTAAAAAAAAATAATTATATACATCCCCTTTCAAATAAATTTACTAAAGGGTTCTTATTATTTGGTGAAACAGTCAAGTTAAATAAAAAAACAGCCTTGTTAAAAAATATCATGATGATAACTATTCTTCATTGTGTAAAGAGTTTTATAAGAATTAAAAACTTATAATAATTAATACTTATATAATTAAGTATATTCTTTTTAAATGTATCGTCAAGTTTACAGTTAAAATATAAAGTTGTTTTGTATCGGAACTCTCTAGATATTAGAGAAAACAAGAACAATGGCAATACTTGCCACAATGACCTCATTTGACAACAGCCAAAATGAGCCATGTATAAGCGTAGGACCCTCTCCCCTCCAAGTTGCCTTCGCCATGCCTGATAAAACTTCTTAATAGCATATAAAGTACAATTTTGAGTCCTGTCTACCCAACCATAGTTATTAATAGTAGTATCATGTGTTTCAAACCACATCTCGTCAAGATTATCAACCCATCTGATTTGAGGTACTCTTTTATTTTGAGCAAATATTCCTGTCCACAATATGCCGCGGTTCCATTACTATTAAATGGTTTTTAATTTTTTCATTTAAATCCGCACTGTAATAAAATACCTCTTGAAGTTGTTTTACCTCTTGGTATTTACAAATATATTTTTCAAATGATTTTTGGGTAGGAATCAGATTTTTCGTTTTCTTGTACAGTGTAAATTCTTTATAATGTCATTCATGTATTGTTGTTGAAAAAAAAGTTTGTTTGATTGTGCGATAGATCTTCCCTCCATATAACGACAACGACTGCATTTCGACAACTCCATATAACGAAAAAAAATGCTCCGTCCCTTGAAATTCGTTATAAAGAGTCACTGTATTTCATAATATGGTGTATTTATATGTTTATTTCCTAAATCTGAAAATTTACAAAATTTCAAAACATCTGCAATTATTCGTATCCAAAGTACCTTATCATTGCACTAAGAAAAACTAAAAAATATTGTCAATTTAAATATTGTATATTTTGTTACAATATTCATATAATTCATACAAGTAATGATATAAGAAAATAAAGTAAATCAAATCAAAATTATATTATTTTAAAAATTTATTTTTTAAAATACTTGTGTAACATTACACAAGTATTTTATGATAATTATTGCCGATAATTATTATTGCTAATAAATAAATTACTTAATTTAGTACCACATCAAACACTAAAAATCAAAATAACTAGGAAACGCACAGGAATTTTGAAACAGAAGAAGGGACATTTGTCCTAGGGTAGGGAAGGGTACCTTTTTGTTAAACTGTATGTAGATAATGAAAATAACAGTTTTTTTTAAATAGTCTTTGGCGTAGATGTTCTGTTTACGAAAGGGGTGGAGCACCCCTTCCACCCCACCACTGTGCAAGTTATTGAACATTCTTACCGCTTGTTTTATGCGCCTTAATTAATAGG
>CAXKVY010012510.1:0-13246 GCA_964058915.1 Tetropium fuscum | reverse complement strand
ACTATCACCCAACCACCTGGATATAATGATTTTTTTTTGAGATAATGCAATCTGCAGATGTATATTAAAAAAATCATTACAGTCAAAATTATGGGTTTTAAGAAAAAGTTATCTACCAGTTACGAGACATCTAATTAATGTTTTTGGGTGACCAAAAATTATTTTTCAATTCAACTTTTTAAATTGAATTTTCTCAATTTTTCCAAATGGAGCTCTCTGTATATTTTTCAACGATGTTGATAATTGATATAGACAGTTGGCAGAATACGTTCGGAAACTAATCCGATCACCATGTTTCCTCCCATATGTTGGAATCTCTTTAATACTCTTTAATACTCCAAGGAGGATAAAGAAATTAAAACGTTTTACGCCGCGTTTTAAAAATAAACCCCAGCAATAACCAGTAGAATCATTTACCCTCCTTGGAGACAATGCCCCTGTATGGCATAAAACGAGAGTATCGCGATCTTAGTAATTTCTGAGAAGGAATGAAATATAGTTTCTAGGCGACAGTTTCCGGGCTTACTAGAGCCAAAAAAATTAACTCAGCATGTCAGATTACAAACCTTTTGCTGTTTAATTATGACATGTTTTCAGTTTGATTACAATAAGCAGCAAGGCTAGACATAATTAGGAATGATTACAGATATTATCGATTTTCATAAATACGGACTAATTAATGAAACTCGTGCTTCCGATATTAAAATAATTACTCCTCGGTTAAGTTAACCCCGACATGCAACCAAATATACAGGCGAAGCGTGGGCAAATAACGTCGCGAATTAGAGATTTCAGAGGCGTACCATAAAAACATAATTTCAAGGATCTTACGTAACCATTTCTAAAATAATTCTTACATACTTAGCATATTGAAGTAATAAGTTTTCTCTGTGTATTTATAACTTATAAGATAAGGTTCTAGAAAGATATTTTGCAAATGCGGGTCCAGTCGTCTAACAAAACTCATTATTTTAAATTTTTCAAAATATGGTGAGGGTGCTATGGCTAATCGTTGATGAAGGCTTTGGTCTAGCCAACACAACTAATTACATGTTAGTTAATATACACTTACCATTTGTAATTCTGGATATTGGTTTTTGTTCTTCGGAAATCTTTTACCAATTTTCTTCACATGTACATCTTACTGTAATGTTCTTTGTCTTGGGTATTTCACTTATCCACTTTATGATACCTGCAACATACGGTCAGGTTGCCAAGACCAATACGCTGAATTTGTATTAATTTTTTTTTCAATTCTGAATAGCCACATTGACATATTAAGCTTCAATAAAAGGGATGATCACATTTTCACCCGTGGGCAACTCGATATATTCAATATGCCGTCGGTAAATTACTTTAATATGGAAATGATTTTTTCATGCAAGTTTAGTGTATTAAACTATATTTTTCTAGCATGCGAAGTTCCAAATCATCATTGAAATTGTATTAGGCAATTAGTGTAGAAAAAAACAATCAACATGCATAAACAATGTAATTTGTGTCATATTTATGACAAGTGTAATATGGTAATACTTATTCTCTTATAGTATAAAAAGAAATCATTTCTACGAACATTTTGTCTAGATAGAAAGCAGCTCTTTTTTAAGATATGGAGTACTTTTCAAAAATATAATCTGCAATTGGTCCATAAGCAGAGTCTTCATCCCGCTCCACTTCTACTTCAGCAAACCGTGTCAAATCATTGGAACAGAAAATTGTTTTGTCAGACAATGTCAGAATACAAGTTTTTAAGTGAGCTCGCTTATGGTTTTCTTCAAATGCTGAATTTGTTGGTGGCAGTGAGCACAGTTTTGGTAGTTGTGATGTCTTACTTCCATCCAACTTGATCAGCCCACATTTTAACACCAGCCTCTGAAGTTGTGTTACACTTATTTGCTCTATAATATGCAGCCAAAAACTTATGTACTTGCCATTTCATGTCACACAGATTAGCATGTAGATCTCCAACCAACGGCAGAGGGTGTCCTCTTTTCAAGACACTAACGGCTTTAAACTTCCCAATGCAATATCACAGACAGTGATAGCTGATGAAGTGCTAACACATCAGATATTATTTTCTCGTGTTTAATAGCAGTTGCTCTAATGTCAATTCGTGTACGACCCTGGACAGGGGATTCCTTCAGGATTGTTGCACGTATCATCTTAAAGTTGTAGAAGTACAAAAGGAGCAGAAAAACATCTATATCATCTTATGTGACGACAACCTGCTTGCCTGCATCATCAGCAGCCAGGATAGCTTGCTGTATTTACTAGTCTGGTTTCTCTTAAACGATTCGTTACCAACAATGCTACTGCAAGTGTGTTCAATAAATTGCTTCTTGTCTTCATTTTATGTCAAAATGTCAAAATATATGTGAGTACGTTAACTCTGGTTAGTCCTACCTGATCTATCTGATCTTGTACAGTCTTTAGTAATATACTCCATGTACTGATCAAAAAACAAGGTGCATATTGCCATTCTGCAAATGTATGCTTATAGATGTTTTCGGTGCCTTTATGAAGTCCTCTACAGTCCCCTTTTCTGGTCACTGTATACACCATAAGAGTGCAGACCCATCAATAATGATAACTGCGTTCTTAACACCTTTATTTCTTGTTAAGCAGGAAACCTGAAGAGGTATCTTTAAGGTGGACTACGATTTGCAGATTTTCATATCTCCAGAGTATGTAAACATTGACTTTGGTATAGGCGAACGTTCATGGAAGAGAACATTACTGACATCTACATGTCGTGAGCTTGCCTTGAAGTCCTGTAACTCGGGAACAAATAATACCAGTATCGCATCCCTTGACACTACCAACGTTTACGTGTTTCTTTGCTGTACACCCGGTTACAACTAATCTGGGTATAGTGAAATGAAAACTTATGGCCTTCTTCAAATTTTATAAAAATAAAAATAAGAGATATGTTTTAGAACTTTAGTTTAAAAAAAATCAAATTAAAGTCATTTACAGCCGCCATATTGACCGCCGTATTGAATATTTCGAGTTTTCCAAGGGTGACAGAATGTCATCATTAATTTTCGTGCAGCTCAATATGCCCTTGTACTAATTCAGAAATAAAAAAAAAACTTAATAAAATAATTTTGGGTTTACATAAAATATATAGTTTGGCAACCGGACTCTTAAGATGGATTTACATTGCCATGGCGAGATGTATGTTGTTCAACGGTCCTGCGTTTAGAGCATTTGTCTATATAGGTACCTCTTTATAACCACAGGGCAGCACATATGCATATCAATTTTTAACACTGCAATACCCGAAAAAGCATCGTACAATTTGATAGCTAATGTTTGTATAAATAAAGACGAGATAATATCATAGTATCGTAAAGTGCTGTAGTGACAAAATACGATTAAGACACATTTAATATTTTATTATTAAATTAATGGAAACGTGTACCCACTACCCATATGTATCCATATGTAGCTTCCTATATTTAAACATTATATGCAAGTTTTTTTATTACTAATTAATATCTTAATTATGTTTCGGTGTTGATTATTGATTTTTACAAAGAAACAGCGATTTGGCAGCTATAGTACATAAATAAATATAACTATTACTCTCATCATCACTAGCTATCTATTATTATTATTATTGTTACTATTACAAATACAGATGCGACAATTATGATAATTACTATTATTCCTGCTGAATTTCGAGGCAGTCTAACCCTTATACCATACTTGTTGAACTTACACTTGGAAAATATGACACAGACGCCCATGCAAACAGAAGAGCCATTAAGATGTTTGCTTTACATGAATACTTCTTAAAACGTGACATTTTATGGCGTTCTCAAACAAATTCCCAAACAAAGGTGGATGGAATTGAATTACCTCGTTCATTACAATATGACATATAAAACTCGAAAGAATGAGTCACTGTTGCTAATGCTTTTTCTGCGTATAGTGCACATATTCTAGGCAAGTGATAACATAAATTCTTACCTGGATAAAAAAAATATGGGCGTTAAATATGTGTTTCTATTTCTTTCAACTCGCACCTGAATGGGGAACTTAACCTAAAAAAATCGCAAATTAAAAGACGTTTTTTTGTAAATAACTAGAAACTATAGCTCCTATCGAGAAAAGTTAAATAAGGGATATTAAAAAATATATCAAAATGCCTCTATATTAATTTAAATAAGGGCGTTGTAGATATTAAAAAATATATCAAAATGCCTCTATAACATTTTTCGATATTTTTCGTACTTTTCGAGTTATATCGAAAATACCGCTAAAAATCGGGTTAGCTAGAACTTAGAACTAGAACTTAACTATAACGTTCCCATACTTGTTGCTTGGGAGAAGTATATTTTTTCAGGCTTTATTAAAGGCGTAGTTCACACCCACGGTAGCAGAACATAGCAATAGTATGACTTTTACTTGCCCAAGATATGTATATAAAGGGTGTACGATCCCTTTGTAGCGTACCCCTTGCGTACACCCTGCAAGGGTGTACAACTTACATCCGGTTTTCGACTACAACAACTACAAAATTCCTTATTTTAATATTCTAATTTTTGTTATACAACCCTGACTGGCCCTGCTATTATTCACAGTCCAAAATTAAATTACCATACCTTTGATTAACCAATTTTGATGAGATATGTTGATGAGACGTGGATATATTTTGTATATAGCTAATTCCTTTAATATTAGAGCAGTTCCTAGAGAGCAAATCGCACCATAGCCGGTGTGTTTGTACTGTATGCCTCATACTCGATATGATTGTTATATCCACTTATTAATGCCTAACATTATCTGGAATGAATTCCATTGAAACATTGCAGGCACTAAGCAGATAATGATTTTTTGAAACACGGTGAATAGAGACACATTTTATTTAAACATTTATATAACGCTTGATTCGTTGGGAACTTTAGAAAATGTACATCTGCGTCCCTGATCCGGTTTCAATTCATATGAAGCGACCGCAAAATATGACAATGTGAATCTGATTGCCAGTAGGGTCTTACGGAAGTCCTTGCACATCTAGAACGTTTTTAGAGCATAAAATTTTCATAGTCTGATAAATTGGGACATTCTCCACTAAAAATCCCTGACCTGAATCTGAAGAAATATGATGCGCCCTGTAGAAGTCGTTAATATGAGACTTATTTACACGGATGTAAAACAAATTACAGAGCATTTGCTTGTGACATTTCGAGTCGAGGGAAACCCCACGCGGTCTAGAGTACTCCTGGTAAGCTTGGTTGAAATTGAAACATATAAACCGAGTCCCTAATATTGCGTTTAGGCAACGCAATGTAATTAGTGGATAGGGTGACTGTCGGGAAATACAATCTGATATGTTGCCGAAAATATGAACGAGAGATATGATTATTTTTGCATCAAATAAGTCTATTAATTAACAAACAACAATAATGTAAAAATTTATAATTAAAGGTTAATAATAGGATATCCGTGAGTTGAGTTAATAATTTTATCTCATTTATGGGATCTACACTGCCGGACATAAAATGTGACGCGCTCGAAATTTAGTTCAAGTATAATGTGTCAATTTCTAAACTCCGTAGCTGATTGCCACATTTTTAATATATAAAATTGCATCTTAAAATCATCATAGAGGCCCTAACATTTTTATTGATTAAACATTTATAATTGATACAGGGAAAAAAGTGGTCATTTTATTTAGGAACTTAACCTCAATATAACCTCAAAATACTCTCGTCGTTTAAAGTGGAATTCGGATCAAATTTCCATATCAATTTAAAAACACCCTATATTTATATTGAAATTTATATTGAAAATAACTGGTAGTAGAAATCGCCACCTTAATTGTATCTGTCTCACCTACAAACTAAACTGTATTTTCTAAGAAAACCAAGACAAATAGGTGTATCAAAAATTAAAATTAATCTGAAATTTGCTTTAAACGGCGAAGATATTTTGCGCTTATCCCTTTCTTAAGATGTCTTAAAGTTCCTGATAAAAGCGGTTCCTTTTAGTTTTCCCTTTATCAATTCAAATGGTTACAATAAAGGACCTTTCTTTTAAGAAAAAAAGGAAATTTTAGGACCTGTTTGAGAATATTAATGAATCATTCTTCAAAATAGAGAAGGTTCGTAACAATCAGTCAAGTAGTTTATAAATTATGTCATATTAAACTTGAAGAAAATCTTGAGTGCGCCTTATGACGGATATAGACGTCAGTGTATAAGAAATTCCCTTTTCTATTAATTGAGAGAAACATTATTTAACATGAACGAGGGAATTGTAAACTTTATGAGGAACCAGATGAACCATCGTAACCAGTAATATCAGAGTGAATGGAGTTTAATATAAGTTTCTCTCACTTCTTTGTTTGTAGTTAGGTTATACAAAATTGCTTGTATTTTAATTTGTTATTAATAATTATTATTAAGTAACTTGTTACTGTCACTTTTCATTAGTTGCCAATTTAGATATCAGAAGTTTATTGTAGGTTTTTACTTCTTAGATAGTATACATTTTATGAAAAGCGACTACGCACGCCCTCTAAAATTTGTGGTTAGATCTCAAGGCATGTATATGTATATAATTGAGGACTATCTTACTTGATTGGGCACGGTCAGTGGCGTCCACGGATAATTAGTGACTTCGGTATCCACCGGACTTACTAAGTTTAATATTTTTTTTATTAAGCTGAGCGAGCTTAGGCAAATTTTTATTGCCCATTTTAATCGATGTTGAATTGTTGAATGTACTCTGGAGGGTCATCAAACTCTAAATCAGGATATCGAGTAACAAGTGGAAGCATCACAAGATATCACAACATCATTTGCATCAGATAAGTGGCCTGGTATAAGATAATATATTTTTTCGTCGATCTTTTGTATATACTTAAATGAGAGGAAAGTCTCTCCATAATAATCATTATATTTTCTTTGAAATGTTCTTTTTCCTGCATCATTTACTGCTCTATTAACATCATTTCTAAGGATCTTTTATATCCGTCCCAGTCAGTGTTACGTTCAGATCTTTTGTTTTAATGGCTCTATATCTCAACTGGCTAGCACTCTTAACGTCTCAGGTAGGTAACCAAGGCATCCAATATTTTTTTACTTTTTGAGTTTTAACAGAGGCGTGAATATTGGTAGTGTTGCTAATATATTATTGAATATGCTGATTTCGTGGCGTATATCATTTGCATGTATATATGTCAAATGGAGATTTGCATAAATCATCACAAAGCTGTGCAGGATTTAAATATTTCCATTTCAAGTATAATAAAAGTGTTCAGTAAGGGATTGGGTAACTGAAATTCACTAAACGATATATTTCCTGTTCGCTGTAAAATCAGAAACATGCTAAACCTTGAACTTTATTTGTACCAATAAGTTGTCTAACTGATAGGTACAAATAATATTTAAATTTAATAGCGTTCTAGATGTTTGGTTTATCCGTTTGGTTTATCAATAATTCGTTTTAAACTGACATTTCTTTAACAGCACTGAGACTTAATATTTTTAAAGAGTCTGGAAGATAAGGAAGAGTCAAAGTTTAACCAGTAAACCACATTTTAGCCACATAAAATATGTAAAAATACTGAATTTGGCAGTATACAATTTGTAGAGTTGGATGAAACCTGTCTAGGATGGTTTAGCAGGTGAAAGAATCTAGATCACACCGACTCCGACTTTGATCTAACGTATCTCACATAAGCTTTGATAGAATTTTAATATGCTTAAAAATAAACGTAAATGACTTTAAATCTAGTTTCAATGATAAAAAAACATTCGTTAATGCTCAAACAAATAATTTACACCATTATGTTGCACAAGCTGCAAAGGTGAAAGAGTATTTACAATCTTGTTGGACACATGCCGAAGCGTTAAATTGTAAACATCTTTCGCAATCAAAATATTTCTAAAACAACCATTTACAAAACAATTGCAGAATGCGAACCGGGGATACCATCAAAAATCGAGCCAACGTAATCTGGAATAATGCAAAAAACCATGTTGGAGCAACATTCCGAAAATTATTCAGAAGGCTTAATTTTTCTCATTGTAAGAAGGGTATTGAGAAACAAGGCAACAGAAAAGAGAAAAATTAGAAAAGTAGGTACGTCATTAATAATATGCAGAAACAAGAAGTATCATATCTTCGTTCAAAGATGTGATCGAAATATGATTTAAAAAACAAAACATTGGAAAAGAACGAGACTAAAATAGGATTATTATTGGGTTTCGGTAAAGCACACTCCACAGGGCGTTTTACATTTCTTGGTAAAATTAACGCCGTCATTAAAACATATACGTCAACAAAAATACAAAATATATAAACCAGGCAAAGTATCAAGGTGCTTTCAAAAAAAAATCATCGAAATCGAGGAAGTACTTAATTACTAAAATAATAATTAAATTACGGAGAAGTAGGTACTTAATTACTAAAATATTGAGATGAAGATTGAACTTACGGTTACTCTTAATAGATACATTAATTTTAACGAGGAATGTATTGAAAAATATTCATATCATGTTCATAAATGTCTAATACTCACCCAACATTATCATGAATCATAGTATTTTTTACATGGTATATTTCGTATTAAAACAGGATTATATAGGATCAGATACTGGAATGCCATCCCTTTATCAATCAAAGTTCTTGTCGAGCAACATCTAGTTCCTGTTCCAGATTTAGCTAATTGGATTTCTAACCCAGATTAAAAGCCCGCCCTTAAGTCCCCATGTATCGTAATTTTGTTATCCCTCATCATAAAACCTGTTTGGGACTGATTCATCTTGTACTTTTTGCAGGATATTTGGAACAAGGCCTTTTAGTGACGGACCCACACAAATTACGTGCTCACTATCTCCAGTCGAAATCCTGGAGAACGGACGTCTTATCGGTGCTGCCAACGGATCTGGCCTACATCTGGTGGTCGCCCTACGCGTGCAACGTGCAAGTGCCATGCCCGGTAATTGTGAGACTGAACAGACTGTTCAAACTGCCCCGATTATGGGAATGGTTCGAGAGGACAGAAACCGATACGAATTACCCGAACGTTTTCAGAATTTGTAAGGTAGTGTTAGCTATTTTAGTGTTAATTCATTGGAACGCGTGCCTGTATTTTGCCATAAGTTACGCCATCGGTTTCGGAACGGACAATTGGGTGTACAATCTGGAGGGCCCCAAAAACTCCACGTTAGCGCGGCAGTATATATACAGCTTCTATTGGTCGACGTTGACGCTAACGACAATAGGAGAAACCCCAGTGCCTGAGAATGACGCCGAGTACTTGTTTGTAGTGGCCGACTTCCTAGCGGGAGTCCTGATCTTTGCTACTATTGTAGGTAAGTATTGCTGGTGGAGTAGACAATATGTACGTACATCTCGGATATATAAGAAATAGAAGAAACGTTTTAGGAGTCCGCCACATGCGGACTTCAATATCGCTATAGTTTAGTCAAAATATCGATGAAAGCTCTCTGTAATAATTTTAGATCTATTTAATATTACTTTTTGCCAAATGGTCCTTTTCCCCTATTCCGACCCCTCTAAATCAGAATCGTTCGGTTGCCAAACCAAAATCCTGGCCGCAAATATTCCGAGATATTCCGAGATATTCAAGATGACTTCCAATATGGCACCGAACTCCGAAATCAGTGGACACAGGAATGCATCCAAAACGTGCAATTATATGTTTTTGGGTATGGGGAATTCAAAAATACATTTAAAAAAACATTGGTTCGGTTTTCTACTCAAGAAGTTGAAAAAAAGTGAAACTAAAATAAAACCACATTCTGTTAAATGTTTTTTCGTGTTTTATGGATAGTGATAGTTTTATGGGTATAAGTACCATGAGGTTCGCGTTGTTTTTGACAGGTATGTATCTCAATCTCTGAAAGCAGGAACCGGGAAGAAAATAGCCAAGGGCTTTGCTCCAGTACGCAGGGAGTGATCACTGATTCTAATGTGCCGTTTCCAAAGAACTGGAGTAGCTTTTTATTCCGTTCAGAGAACAACATTGACTTGTGCAGGTTTTGGTCCGATAAAATCCTAGAGTACGACTAGGGTGATCTTGAAGTGGTGCCCTTAGGATATTTCACAGAGGAGTCACACGCTCAGTCTACCGATCCAACTCGCAATGTTGATTCCCAATTCAATTTTCAATTCAAAACATTTATTTGTAAATTATAGACTATGACAAATATCGCCACGAAATACCGACCCCTGGGCCAGCCAGACATCCACGCGCAAGTAGCGATGTGGCAGTTGAAGGTGGACACCGGGGGTGGTTCCGGGACGTTAAGGAAAATTGGAAGTACCAGCTCCTTACGCCAAGGGGTGTATCATCTGTTATTGGACACTAGGCTTGCCCAATGGGCATCAAGGAAATTTTTCGGGAAGTGATGAATTTTCATACGTCTTTTAAGTCTCTTTTTGAGACATCATCAGATGTTCTGAGGGTAAAAGAGTCCAAATAAAAAAAACCCTTAAATGTAGATCAGAGAAAAAGGTAACAAACATAATAAAAAAAGAGGGAAAGATTATTAAAGTATCTAATTTTGTAGCTAAATTTTAGTAATAAAATGTTCTTGGATTTGGAAGTTTATAGCAATGCATATAAAAGTTGTTAAATTTTGTGGAATTTGGAGACAAAGAGGCTAAAAAACAAATAAACAAACCGGAAAAGGGTAAAATTGATCAAGTTAAAATAGTTAAAGAGGTTAAAGTTATGGTTAAAAGTAGGAAAAAATGCCTAAAGTGGTTGGTGAAAAAGCACTTTTCCACTTTCGTGGTCAGTGCTGCAATCGTAGAATCGCGTTAACAATGTAAACGAGCTGTACAATGCCCTTCCTTGGTAGGTTCTTGAGCAGACGCCGGTAGGCACGCAACGCCGTCCCTACCTGGGGCCGTGTTGTTTGGGAATGTTTAAATCAAAGACTCAATCCCGAGGGTTTTGTTATTAAATTTTGCTATTCTTGTCTATTAGTTTGGAAATTTGATTTATTTCGTTTTCAATATGGTCATATTCGTCGTTATTTTGTCCATTCTGAATGTGCATATTTTCATATTGACTAGCTAATAGATTTGATTTCTGTATGTTTGTCTGTCTGTCTGTCTGTCAAGTATGCCTATCCTTGTTGGTCTAAGAGGGCAGGCATGGTATCCAGGGTTTTTTTAGTCTTCTAGTTATCTTCCAATGTGAATTATCCTGCGGGTTTAAAACCGCTAATTTAGCCCCCCAATTTTGTTTTTACTGATGTCTATGGCAGTGCGTATAGCCTTTTGAAGCCTCATCATCTCGAGCTTCGCGGCGACATCCCGGTTTTGTTGCCAGCGACGCCGCAACCGATTATTTTCCCATATATCCCGCTTGACTGCGTCATCGAGACGGTCATGATACGAGTTTATAAAAATCGTTTTGGTAACAGATCTATAAAAATCGTTTTGGTAACAGTTTATAAAAATCGTTTTGGTTACTAACAAGATTTACGTGATGTTCAGGGTCAATTTGGAGGTAGGGTTTAATTAATAATGATTATGAGTGTCCGATTATCTCTATTTGTTGATCACTTACCCCTGCTTTGGCTAAATGGGAAACTGTAATGACACGATTTGAATGATAATTTTATTCTTTGTGATATTAAGTCCAATTTTAACTGCAGAATTTTTGGTCCAAGTAGATATCATATGAATTTCCAGTGGAACATTTTTAAACCAACCTTTAGAATCTGTTTTTCCAAAAGGGATTTGTAAGGAAAGTCGTTCGGATTTTATGTTTTTGTTTCTTTTTTCTAAGAGTAATTTTGACAATGTAACGGGACAAATACTTTTACACGTGGCATTTTTTCTCATCAATTTCCTGTCTGTTAAGGTTGGGATTTTGTAGAGCGAGAGGAAAATAGATGCATTTATTTTGGTTAAGTATAAATAATTAAAAAACTACATAATATCTGATTATCAAATTAGGTGCATTCACTGCTATTTTATTAGTGATAATTATAATATAAGTTTTTTGTCCCAAAATATTCTTATAAGCCTGTTCTGTGCGCTAGAAATGAAAATTTGCATTTTTATTGTTAAAATCACATTATTTTCATTGCCAGCACACAGAATAGATTTATAAGAAAATATTGGGACAAAAAACTTATATTATAATTATCACTATGATAATAGCTAGTGAATGCACCTAATTTGATAATCAGATATTATGTAGTTTTTTAATTATTTATACTTAACCAAAATAAATGCATCTATTTGCCTCTCACTCTACAAAATCCCAGCCTTAATTATTTAGAACTTGTGCCGTCTGGAAAATTGAAATGTATCAATTCTCCCTGTTCCATCTGGATTTTTTCTTCATTAAAATGATAAATCTTACTGTTTACAGCTTCTCCTCTCCAAGCTAATTCATAAAAAGCCATATGCAATAATCTCTCTTGTAATCCCTCTGGTCTATATTCCACAATTTTGCCATGTCAAGTATATCTTTCTTGTGTATTGCTACACGGCTTTCTTTTCTCTGAAAGAGCTTGTAATTGCTTTCGTTTACTGTTTACTGTCTTGCATCATGTGCTTCTTTAAAAATTATATCGGCAAAAGGATCAAATTTAATATTGTACTCACTAAATATTTTTTTCTAAATCACCGCAGTTGAATTCCAGATTGTTTAACTGCATATTTTGTGTAATCCTCTAGTTTTATTTTTCGTATTATAAGCACAATCCTTTAACATATCTATGTGCTATATTTTGTAATTGAGTTATTTCTGACAGTTCGTAATTTTGTATTTGACAAAACTCCACAAGTGTCGAAGTGACAAAAATGTGACTGTCAATAGACTTTTTTATGTAGGAGTTTTAATGGTGCATGAAATCATTGGAATTTTTACACCCAATCACACAATAATATCATTTAGCTCGCATTTTTAATCATATTTAAAACGGTTTCTATAACGAATACCGTACAGATGTTTACACGTGGGGTACCTTCGTCACGACTGGAATGGCCGTCAGGGCGGCGCCACGTGAGTTACTCTACAGGCATATAACTTTAAAGTAACCTAAATGTTATAGCAAAGTACTAAATCAAATAAAATAAATTCCAATCCGTCCCATAATAGATCTGTATAAATGAGCATTATTGATTCAGTAATATAATGACGGCTCGGGTATTCATTCGAGTCGGATCGCTATAATAATGATGCCATTCAGGAGATTCGAGTAATCTTAAATTTGATATTTATTAGGATGAGATCGTG
>CAXKVY010012509.1:0-48077 GCA_964058915.1 Tetropium fuscum | reverse complement strand
ATCTTACCAACAAACAGTTTAAAAACAAGATTTCCAGCTTACTTCTAAATTGGAAATTAATAAATTAATAATTACTCTGTAATTTAGTTTATTTATTATTATAGGTATATATCTGTTACTTTAGTCTGTATTTTAAGTCATTTGAATTTTAAATTTAAGGATATACTTCCTGTAATTGGGCTTTGCCTGCTGGATGTAGTATAAATAAATAAATAAATAAATAAATAAATGTCGCACCTTTAAAGTTTTGAGTAAATTAACAAAACGCGTTTTGTATTTGATCTTTTTTATTTTGCTTTTAATTTAAATGAGTAATATTACAAAAAATAGATAATTTTAGGCTATTTTCATTTGTTTATCATAATATACACATATACACATAATATACACAAGATTTTGTGAAACTAGATTTTTGTATACTGTTATATGCGACGAAAATGTATGAAGGACCCCGCGAATATCGATTATTCCCCGATCAAATATCTTATGTTTTGCCAACTAATTCAGCATACAATTTAATTAAAACAAAAATTTTGCTACGCCGAGGAACGAAAAAGCTTTCGCCCATCAAGAAGCCGGCCGGACTGTGTATTGCTGCATTCAGTCGAACGTTTCAGTCCGGTCGGCAAAACTAGAGCGGTGGAAAATGCACGGCATCTCGCGGCGCCTTCGGAGTATATCCAGATGCGCTGCGCTTTATCCCGTGCATTAGCCAATCAGGTCGCGAGACCGCGAGCATCAAAAAAGGGTGGAGCCTGATCGAATCGACGAAATTCACCTTAATTCGATTTCGCCTTAAATTTTCGCCTTCGGTACCTATGAAACCGATTACGGTAGTAATCTTTATTCTATTTTTGGCTTTTAGAAATAAGGATTACTATTCGCGCTTCGCCTTGATCAAAATTTTAGTTTCTTTCGTTAAGAATATTAATTAGTGGCTTTTGGCTGGCCTACTAATTAATATCTCGTGCTGCCTAAATTAAACCTTATTTTAAAATATACCTACGACCGCGTATTTACTATTATCTACAAGAATTGTTATTTTTATATTCTACATTTAATCCGACATACATTTTCATTACGCTTATTTATTAAATCCGGTCGCTAAGAATTTCCATTTATTTTCTTCGCTATAAAATAAAATATTGTGTTTTCTTCCAAATTTGGATACCATTATTCCTGGATTAACCTCACCTACTTTGGATATAATACAAAATTTCATCGAGGGTAAGAAAGCATTAAAAATTTGATTTCGAAATTCGTAAGTATAATTCAACCAATTTAGTACCACAGGCCCTCGAACGTACCCCCATTATCGAGAGGAGTCACCGATAAGAGTTAGCACGGGTCTGGTGGCCCTAAAACCCACCAGTGGCGCCCTTAGGCTTACTTAATAAACAATTTTATTAAAAGAAATTTTTTATTTGTTTTCTTATTGTAAAACAGCATTTTTCACGCTGAATACAGTGCCGTATCAACTCCATCTCAAAACAGGGGTAAAATTATTCATATTTCAAACAGAAAAACAGAGAGGAGAGTTGTACAGTACACAACATCTTTATCCGGTAACTTTAAACTTAATCTGTGATAAGTTTAGTGAAGGATAAAAGAGTCATGTAACTTTTAACTCAAACTTAATTTTATGTAAAAGCAGTACAAACTCATACAATGAAGAAAATTATTGATTGTGTTTTGTTAAAACTTAACTAAATATGTGTTTTTTTTTGTTTTGTGAGCAATATCTGTTTTTCTCTTTTTTCTTTCACGGATTTAATGATTCTCTGCGATGCGTCCGAAGTCTCTGTCAGAATCAAGAAAGCTGTGTCCAACCACGGGAAAGTTATGCACCACTACTTTAAAAAACTAAGTATTGATAAAGGCAAAGCATATAAAAGTTTTTATTTTGTCCTCCACATTAGTCGGACCAAATTAATAAATGGTCAATTTCAGGATCCTCTTCTTGGAGTAATTTGCAAAATCGTAACAGACAGGTAGCTATTTAATTACTGCCAGTGGCGTAGTTAGGGAGGGAGCCCCCCGGAAATCATAAATACTATACCCTTAATTCGAATTTTTATTTAAATTTTTGTTTCAAATCTCAATATTTTTTATTAAATAAGAGGCACTATTTAGTTAATTAGTAACTATTTTTATGAACTGTCAGAATTTGGTATAGGTACCTATTTAAAGATGTTAAATATAATTTTTCAATGCTTTCCTTGTTATTTTAGATCTCCAACCCAGAGGGTTGGAGCCCCCCCAATTTTACAAAATTCGACAATGGTTATAAAAATTCAAGTTTGTTTTTACCTTTGATTTTCGGATTAATCCTTTTGTAAACAAACCAGAAAGAAAACACTCGCGCACTGCACTGTCGCACTATTGTGATGTTCCCCTACCGGTCTATTATGGTTGAAACTGCTTTAACTATCTGCAATATTTTAGCTATTTCAGCAACTCTGCTGGTGAAAATCTCATTCTACGTGTTCGAACTCACTCTGACTCGTTTGTCTTCTTGAATTCCTGATTTATCTTTACCCGGATATAGTTTGTACAATGAATCTTTGCGTGTGTATGAAATTAGCTGGGACATACGTGAGATTGCTAAACGCATTATATAGGCAAGCTATGTGGTTACGTATGTCATCGAGCCGCTAACACGCGATCGAATAAATTGAAACGGAATTAAAAAGAGACGTCTATATGAATAGTAGTCGTAGCGCTTGTCAATATTACTCTGACAGTTTAATTCAGTAGCGTTCACAAAACATCTTGTTTTGGGGTATAGTGTTGTCGTATTTTTGCTTTTTTCGTTCTCTTTTGATTTATTTGTGGTGCTATTAGACAAGTTGTAAAGTGTATATCGCGGATATAATTGTTTCCTTTTATTGTTCTTTTTCTCAGAGTAAGAGTGAAAATAAAATCAGTTCTTAAGAACTATAACCTAAAAATGCCTGGAAAAAGGTTAAATTCGCAAGCAAGGGGACTTGTTGAAAAAATCAACACTTAGGTGTACCTTCTGAATTAGTTGTCAAGCATACATTACGATTAACAAACTACATGTACATTGATCGTCACTAAAGTTTCGTAAAGTAATTTCACTCATATCTTGTGTCTTGCTCACTAGTTTTTATACCGGGTTCAAAGTATATATTTTTACAGCTAGATGGCTACGGGCTACGGGAAGGCTGAAATCGCCTATATTTTCAACTTTCAAAATAATTATAACTTCACTCGAGTGTCAAATCACAGCTGTTTAGTAAGAGACATGTTGCCAACATCATATATACAAAAATATTGTAGGCTATGGTAAATTATTTTATGAAAATAGATTTCTGATCTTAATTGTATAACCATGATCAGTGGTAAATAATAATAACTATTCTTATTTTACAAAGTAAATTGTCACTTCATGAGTATTTACGAAGCCAACATTTTTTCTAATTTTTAATTGGTTGTCCGGTGATGAGTGAAAATAAAAACACATTTTCATTTTACTCCCGCCGTCACTGAAATTAATGACCTTGAACTGATTGATTCATACAGTTGTTGTGACGCACACGCAAAGATTCATTATATAAACTATACGACGAGAAACACTTGGAAGCCTATCTAGGACACCCTAGATATCTTCTCGCGACTAATGTCTCACTATTATTACTAAGTTTCTGCAATTTGCACAATACAATGTTACTCTATATACTTGTCATTATATTAGTATCCAACTTTAACAATTTATATTACTTTTACTGCTTAATTATTTAACTTTTATTATAGAAAAGCTCAACACGAGGCTACCTCTTGTGGTACCATTTATCTTCTCCCTTTGTTATTACACATTACTAAGGAAGTCACTTTACAAAATAAAATAAACTTCCTTAATTTCCTTCACACTTCCTTCTATAGCAACTTTCTGCTACCAATTGCCACTATTATCACAATTATTTATAAATTTTACTGTTACACTATACATATACTTTTAAAACACTTTTCATAGTTCTTAAACAATCTTTGCACTATTCTTTAATTCAATACTAGAATGCATGGACAGTTCCATTTTGTATGCAGTCAATCAACCTTACATTTGTGCTTTGCCATGAGGCTCACAATCTGGAAGTCTAAATTTGATGGTATTTTTTTATTTATATTCTTGGTTAGATGTGGATAACTTCGGCAATGACATGGTCTGTTGTAGATCCATTGTCACAAAACAGGTTTTCCTGTCAACGGAGGATATTTGTCTATCTGTACCGTTTTAAAGTAGATATCTACTTTTTCCGAATGAAAAGCCAATGTAAATATGTAAAAAGTATGTAAATATGGGAAAAATATTATCAAAAATGTAACATAACACCTTTATCCACTAAATATTTTCATTCTATGTGTGACATAGCACATTTCTCATCAAATAATGTCTTTGAAACATTATAAATCTAAGATTTACTATTATTTGGAGGTTAGATCTATACCAGGAAAGGTCAAAAATTGCAAAAAGTATTATTTTCAAAAAATGGGACATGACACATTTACCGACTTATGTCTTCAATTATTAAATCTAACAACGAAATTCCTTCGAAGTGAATATAATAGAGCAATTGAAAAAGAAAAGAATACAAACTACAGTTCATTCAATATGTATGTATAGTTAACTGACCCCATATAAGAAAACCGCGCAGTTGCCACATGTAATTCTACTACTACTTACGTATGTCTACTTACGTATATCTACTTACGTATGTCTACTTACGTACGTCATGACAATCACGTAAACATCTATTTTTATAGTTAAAAGCGGCAACCCCGATCCACGACCTCTCCAATAACGAATATTCAAGCGGTATATCTCTTTTTAACTTATTGGAATCGTATCTCTCGGATCGGGATCGGATTCTCGGATCGAATAGGATCAGGTTCGCATATCTTACACTGGCGTGTTCGCGGGAATTTGCTAATATATTATTTATATACCTACCTATGTAGGTATACATCGAAGAAATGACGCGCCGTCTGTGTTTAGTGAACGGAGTAGCAAATGCCCCCTCTCTTACATAGGATCCATGGGTTATACGCGCGTAAATTGTAACGGTCATTCGCGATAGAGTAGTGCGTTGGTTAAGATATTTTTGCTGTTTAATAAGTGATAAGTGCTGTTTTAATGTGATTTGTGATACAATATAATATCGGCGAAGGATGGAAAATATTCCAAAACTTAGGCAGTACCGATCGATAGGTGAGAGAGAATAATTTTACGAGTATTTTACTGCATACAGAGAGATCATCCTCATCGCGACAAGGATGAATTGGTGGATATGTGTTCGGATTATACAGAAGCATCAAAGGCAAGCATATACACACTTTTAAGAGAAGAAAAGGTACATGGAAGTGTACAGCCACCGAAACCAAAAAGCGGTCGAAATAAGATTGTAGTGGACGATGATGCAAAAAATGCGATACGTAGAACGGTCCACGGTTTCTTTAGAAATAACGAATTGCCCACTTTAGATAAGGTGCTGCAAGGTATAAGTGAAAATGATATTATACCTAAAATGTGCAGGAGTAGTCTGACAAAAATTTTGCAAGACATGAATTTTACGTATGGAAAAGTAGACAGAAAGAGTATTCTCACAGAAAGATATGAAATAGTTGCTTGGCGGATGGATTATCTTCGAAAAATAAAAAAGTTTCGAAACGAGGGGCGGAAAATTTTTTACACTGACGAAACGTGGGTCAACGAAGGACATACTATGAAGAGAGTCCGGCAGGATGGAAAAGTGAAAAATGCACGGCAAGCTGCGATTGAAGGCTGGACGACTGGTTTAAAAATGCCGTCTGGAAAAGGTCGCCGTTTAATATTATTTTTGTTTCTTGTGGGAAATATGGCTACTGGCGAACCACCCATTAAAATATGGTAACGCGCTGAAAGCAATACCTCATGAGTGGTGTGGAAACTTGCATTCAATATCAGCTGTGGTGTTGAGAATCTACATAAAAAAACCTACTACTTTAACCCCCTGTAAGTAGTTTAACCCCTTGTAAGTAGGTACCTATTGTTCATTGACTTTATTTTTATGTAGGTACTTACCATCCTAGATCACAAATTAATAATTTACATCAGTGGGCAAAATAAAAAATTGGTAGGTAGGTACCTACTTACACAATAAACATGACTGTATTTCAATAGCAAGTATATTTATTTAATTTTTCCGTTTTAAAGTTTATTTTTCTCGACTACTTAGCTGTTTTGTACATATTTATTTTTGGTACTTGTGGGAAATATGGCTACTGGCGAACCACCCACTAAAAAATGGTAACGCGCTGAAAGCAATACTTCATGAGTGGTGTGGAAACTTGCATTCAATGTCAGCTGTAGTGTCGAAAATCTACATAAAAAAACCTACTACTTTAACCCCCTGTAAGTAGTTTAACCCCTTGTAAGTAGGTACCTATTGTTCATTGACTTTATTTTTATGTAGGTACTTACCATCCTAGATCACCTTCTACTTTCACCCCCCTAAGAAAAAAAAATGTCTACGCCAATGAAAAACATTGTGTAGGTCAGGGTTGCCGGTCGTTCAACTATACATACATATTGTACGCCGTATAATAAAAAGAATGAACCTATATAACCTATAAAATGTCTCACCAAATTTTCTACGTCTTTTTACTAGTTGCTGATTTTAAACGTTTGTCTTTCCTAGTGTAAAATTATGATTTTGTCACACTGGAGGAATTCACGGCTCGACGACGATATACTAATTAACTACCTTTTTTTAACATACCTGCTAAATTGCGATTTAGAACCACGACACTCTTCTTTTTGCTACCTCTTACGAAAAACAGCAAACTAAAATTGTTGTAAAACTCATCCACTGAATAGATATGATAGTTAGATAACTTTAATGGTTTCGCAAATGTTTCATAATACTGTTTTTCCAAGTTATTGTATAATACGCTACCTCCATTGTTACATATAACATGGTACAACTGAGCAGCCAAAATATACAATGCAGTTAGGGATATAAAACTTGTATCATTTGCTGTTGAAATCTAAAAATTAAAAATAATGGTCGTTGCAAATTTGAAACATACTTTAAATTCTTTAAAAACTAACCAAAATAACATTTCCAATCTGCTGTAAACCATCCATTGAAAATGTACTGTTATACTGACATTGATATTCATATCGGAAAGTAGCCATGTCTTTAAAATGGGGTGGATTTAGTAATAGAGCCCAGCTCCTCAGTCTCAATGTATTTGGTATTGTGTCCACGTTTATTGCAACAAGTAATGTTCCAGCATTACTGTTGATTACCTGAAAGTTAAAAATGATTATCAAGAAAGACCTCTGGAACATTACCCCTTGGCATGGTAGCTCACACACCTGAACATAATCTAAGAGTTTTTTGGCTACTTCTGCCACAGTATCACATTCGTAGAGTTGAGGTTTAAGCGGATATCCATATTCTCGTAGATATAACTTAGGTATATCATCTAGAGGTATAGAAGATTGTTTGTACGTTTTGATAATTTGTACTATTTGTGAACCAAGTATTTTCATGGACTGCTGGAGTATTAAGCTCACTGTTCTCTCCCCATCTGCTAATTCAGTGATCTAAAAGAGCAAAAAAATGCATAAATGACCACAATAAAAATTATTCGTCATAAGATTTTACCTTAACAATATCGGGGATAGCCTCAAAAAGCTCTATTAGTTTTGTAAATCCATAATCAGAAACTTTACATTGGTGCCCAAAGTGATGATGATATGCCGGTACAAATTTATTAAATAACATCGTATAATAAGGAGAGTGCCTTAGTAAGTCAATCACCTAGATAAAGAAAATATTTACAAATATTACTCATAATCTCCGAGATGGTAGATTATAGTGTGTGCGGTGAAAGGGGATGGTGCATTTTCCTAAAATGTACATTTCCATTTCCCGGGAAATCCATGTTCTGTCAGCTTTATCGTGAACAAAGCAGAGCATGACGAAAAAAATATTTTTAACAATTACTACAAAAAATTACCTAGCACAGTAATTAAAGGCTAATCATTCGCTGAATTTTTCATTCTAAATGACACAACAATAGAGTGAAATAATTCCTATGACAACGGTAACTGTTTTTTCATAGACAATGTGATCCTACAACAAATTTAATGTGTGGGATAAACGATAGGTTTAGGCTAAAAAACTGTAATTTGGACAATTTTAGAGATAGACCAGTGAATAAAAACACAGAATGCTCGTAAAAGAAGCCCCTTTCATATAGAGTGTAACCATTTTCGATACCATTATTTGATTAACACACAGGGTGAGTTAAAAACTAAGAAAAAAACATGGTTCGAGGTTTTCCACTACCATCTAGGAGGCTTTTAAAACATTTTCACCTGTTTATTTTTTTTTGAAAGACAAGATAATTACCTACCAACCAAAAAGGAAAAAAATTAAAAATCGGTCCATTCGGTCAGAAATAACAAGGTGTCAAAGTTGCAACCAAAATTAGGTGCGTCACTGAGTGTATTTTAGTTAATAAATATTTGACTTGCTTTGTATTTTTTTTTTTGGAATGGGCGAGGTGCAAGGTACTGAATCAAGGTATAATTCTGACACAGGTAGATGCATTATGATAACTAATATGTATATATACATTTGTTGGCTTTATATTGTTTTTGAATGGCCCGTAATATTTTTTTATTATTTGAATTCCCTTTTGAAAATGGCCAAATTTACCGCCGGGGATCCTTGACGTCACACATCCAAAACAAGTTAGCTGTAAGTAAAGATTATGTTGGCCACAGTGGGTAGTCGGTCGACGCGGCGCGCCCTCTACAGTTCGACGAACGACGGCTTTCAAATACCAGCAAAATTTAAAATTATTAACTATTCCTACATACATATATTTGTTTTACATGTATAATTATTTTATTAACCCCGTGTTTTTACTGGTATTTATAGTAAACACCCAATTCGATATTTATATTGATGTTCTATTATCAAACATGCTTATATAAAACCTTGTAACATAACATATTCACTATACTTCAAAATCTAACACTCTTAGGACAAATATTTCCTAAAATGGAAATATGAGAACTGTGACGAGACGCTAATAGCAGCAAAGAATTCCGTCAAATCTAAGGTCATTTATTACCTAACCTAACCTCAAATTATTGGTGAGGAATCGTAACGCATAGTCGTAATTCGTAATCATAAAGTTGCTTTACTTGGTATTTGCCAATATTTTATTAATTACATTGATTTATTTTGTATATTTTACCTACGTACGTAAGGTTAGTCCTTGTGATGGCTGTGTACTGTGACAAATGTGATCGTGCTTTCAGCACACAATTCAATTACAATAAACACAATAAATATGTTCATGGGCAAAAAACATCTCCAGTGTGTTATAATAAAGACAAGTTTAATTATAAATGTTTAGAACTGAATTGTATTAATTCATTTAAATTTTGCCTAGACTTGATTTATCATTTGCAAGTGCAACATATCTGTGATATTACTTCTGAAGAGAAAATATTTAATAACATTGACGTTGAGTTAGCCACATTTCTTTTATTTTTGAAGTCCTTATTTGTAGTTACATAACTTCTTCAGAATTTGTAGTTTGGAAAACAAATATCGAAAACAACGAAAATTGTTCGTATGTTATGCCCCGTGGAACAAGGAAACTAAATTTGGAAGGTTCTGAAGTGAAATATTATATCTGTAATCGTAGTGGTAAGAAATAATATAATTTTTGTATTATACTTTTTTACTATTATTTTTTTAGGCAAGCCTAGAACAAAGGTATGTGATAAAGCAGATTCTACAAACAATCGTAAACATTTAACAAAGTCTCAAGATTCTTGCAAATTAAAATATTCCTGTACAAGTCAAATCAAATTAACAGTAACAGAAGCTGGCACTATACTTGTGCATCGATGGAGGACACATTACGGACATCAACCTGAACTACAACATTTAAAAATTAACGATAAAGACCAACATGTGATTGCCTCCAAATTAATAAGTGGTGTGTCAGCCTCAAAGTTAGTAATATAAAATTTTCCATTTTTATTTTATTTATAGAATTTTGGATGTCACTCGTGATAATATTGATACTACGTTAAAACGCATTGATTTAATGACAAGAAAGGATCTAGATAATATAAAGAGAAGATTCCATATAGACATAGTGGATCGAGTTCGACATAGTGATGACTCTGTCAGCATAGATCTATGGGTAGAGGAGTCAAAACATTCTGAAAATAATTCAGTATTGTTATATAAGAGACAACTGATATGTTAGATGAATTCGAGGATGCAGATTTTTGTCTCATTATAATGAATAATTTCTAAAAGGACATGCTAAAGAAATTTGGAAGTAATATTGTGTGCATAGACGGCACTCATGGGCTCAATAACTACGATTTTGAAATGAATACGGTCATGATTATAGATGAATATGGTGAAGGTTACCCAGTTTCAGTTATGTTCACAAACAGAAAGGATACATTTATTCAGATGATCTTCTTTTGATGTATTAGGCATGCGGTTGGCATGATAACACCTAATACTTTCATGTCAGATTTATCAAACACATTTTATAATGCATGGTAGTCTGTAATGGGACCTGTAAAACAACAGGTCTATTGTTCTTGGCACGTAGACCGTGCTTGGCAGCAAAATCTTTCGAAAATTGCTGATAAAGATAAAAGAACTACAGTATATAAAACATTGAAGGTACTTCAGCAAACAATGAATGCTAACGAATTTCATGACGGTTTTGAAATTTTCATTAAAACTTTGCTAGAGGATGACTCTACAAAAGTATTTGGATCTTCCTTTCATTCTAATTATGCAGAAAATGTCAAACAGTGGGCATATTGCTATCGTAAGAGTTGTGGGATAAACACCAATATGCATTTGGAAAGCATGCACAGTGATAAAATACTTTTATTTGGAAAGGAAGAAGGTGAAACGTCTGGACAAGGGTTTGCATGCCGTATTAAAATACATACGTGACAAAACAGTTGATCGTGTGATTAAGAGCATGAAAGGAAAATCTACTGTTCACCGTAAAGAAATTTATGTTAGACATCGGGCAGCTGTAGCCAGTTCGTTTATTATTAAGCAAATTAATAATATTTCTTGGATTGTTCAAAGTGAAAATAACGATTATATTGTTGAAAAATTGACTGAAATTAAGTGTTGCAATTTGGTTTGTGATTTTTGTCAAATGTGTCTGCATATGTATACGTGCACGTGTCCAGATTTTTTTTTGAAAAATGCCTTATGTAAACACATACACTTTGTAGTTATAAATACTAATTCTACTTGCAGTAGCACCATGGTAGACATTTCAACTTATCAAAACCTACCTATACCGAATGAAAATATTGAACAAAATTGCTTTAGGAATCACACAAATATGGCTTTGAACTCTTCACAGGAACAATTAAAAACTGATTTATTGGATCTTCATGCCAAAATTTCATTAGCAGACTTTAATAAGTTGAATCCTGAAGTAGTAAAGGATATAAATATGCATGTTAATGTCATTTAAAAATTTATTAAAAATCCCACTTGCAGAAGATCAGGCAAAACCAAGCAGCTTTCAAAATCTGTCATTTGAACACTCAAATAAAATTATAGACAAACTATTTAGGTTTCATTCCACTCAGAAGAAAAGAGTAAAACGAAATATACCTTACAAGAAACCAGACAAAACTGAAACACTTACATTAAAAGATTTTTTATCAGGTACTGATTTATATATTTCACATGATGCTACGCATGATCATGTCTACACCAAGACTGAGGAACATCAGCAGTAACATATTTTTGTAAAAATCCATGTTTTTGTAAAAATATTTGTTTATATTTAATAAAAGTTAAATGTTTTATGTGCAATTCTTCTTTCTCTTTTTAATAAGTAACTTTTGATTTTGTATGGTATGGTTTTGTGAATAGTAAGTTACGTCTATGAACAGTTATTGCATTCTAATCCCCTCTGTCGCCAGGAGCTCACTGAAAGGACAGTACATGATGTTTGGATAAACATCGCCAGCTAGATGAATGTTCCTAACCGTAAGTATAGTATAAATTAGAGAAAATTGAAGAATAAATTTTTAAATTGGTACATAATCGCAACAACTCTCAATTTTATATTTTTTTCAAAAATTAGTTCAAATTAGAAATAAGTAGGTCTTCAGTATGTTACAAAAAAATCTGTGATAGCAACAAAGTTAAGTACCTATTTTACTGTATCATTATAATCAACTATCACAAAGCTAACTTTAACTAATGGCTAACTTCATTTAGTTTTTGAAATACATAATTATATGTTTCTCAATAAATTAATGACCACGGAGTTGATGGAATACTTTTAGTATTTTAATAATTTATATGGATGGAATAATCGTTTTCACGTGGTTTTCAACTACATTCAAGGTAGGTTGTACCCGGTTAGGTAATACCCGGTTTACTTGTGGTTTGAGTAAGGTCTTCAAAAACGTGGGTATAACAGCGATTCATTCATCGAGTAATAAATTATAACAACTTTAAGACAATCCAAAGGATAAAATTGTTCCAAATGAAAGGTCTGGGATTTACGAAATTAGTTGTAATGATTGTGATCGAAAATATGTTGGACAAACGAGACGATCAATTAACACCAGATTTAAAGAACATATGGCTCATCTAAAATATGGAAGAACAGATAAGTCTAGTGTTGCACAACATGCTTTTGACAACAATCATAGAATAGATATTAGTAATTTAAGATTAGTCAGAAATGTGACCAATAATAGACAATTGGATGCATTTGAGAGCATAGAAAATGTAAAATGTAAAAGTAGTATGAATAGCGACAAGGGACCTATACCGTATAGCCCGCTTTACGCGTTGCTTAGCAACTAATCATTGAAGCGTGACTAATGATTTCACCATAAATAGTATAAATAGGGTAGATTTTTAGTTTAAGATTAGTTTTAATCGTCTCCGGATGATGCCAACTTGGTTGGCGAAACGCGCGTCGAGCGAAGTGAAAGTGTTTTGGTGTTTGTGGAAACTACTCCGAGTGTTAGGTAATAAATGAAAATGACCTTGGATTTGACGGAATACTTTGCTGCTATTAGCGTCTCGTCAACTGTGTATGTGCTTGGCTTGGAAACTGTCATTTCTGTGAGACACAGCGAACATATATCTAAAACATGATACAATTGTATCATGTATCTAATACAGATATATTGCGTGTTGTGTGAATATACAATGGCTTGAGGGTTCACCGATGAAAGGGAGATAAAACATGCAGTGTTGATATACCGCAAGAAGGGTAAACTAGAACTTCTTGGATATACCGTAGTGCGAGAAGTGCTTTGTTAGTGTAGTGCTTTACTATTGTTTCGGTTTTATACAGTCGCAGAGACATTCTCTGATACTCGTGCGATATTTGTCAACTTTCTGTTCTTAGTAATTTAATTATTTAGTGTGTTTGTATAAAAAATATGGCGGTCATGTGTGTTATATGTGAAAAAAAATTAATAGACCGAATCCTCTTTTTTTTTTGTTCACGCTGAATGATTTGCAGCACCATCCAGTACGTGCTGTGATGCGAAAATGAAGCATATTATGAACCCAGTGGGGTTCAAACAAATTACGTTTGATACAAATTCATGTGCCAAAAACAATTAATCAAAAAGAGACACTTGATGTTTTCTTTCATAACATTCGGATATTTTATTTGTGAATTGATTTACATCTAATGTAAACAATCTCCGAGTTCAGTCATAGGTATCCAACGAAGCTTTACACATATTGTCTGAAAGTTATTTGTGGCCAAATAATAGGAAGAAAATTTGTATTTTTCTTCTTATTATTTGGGTATTACTGCCACTCTTCTTGTATCTAATATAATCTAACTATACCCCGGTTTCGAAATAGTGTGGAGTGATACATAATATCACACCACCATCACAATTGAACGGTCTGCCTATTTGCGATGGATTACAGAATATATGATATATATGTGTAAATACGTATACGTCATACATCATATATATCATATATATATATATATATATATATATATATATATATATATATATATATATATATATATATATATATATATATATATATATATATATATATATATATATATATATATATATATATATATATATATATATATATATATATATATATATATATATATATATATATATATATATATATATATATATATATATATATATATATATATATATATATATATATATATATATATATATATATATATATATATATATATATATATATATATATATATATATATATATATATATATATATGATATATATGATGTATGACGTATACGTATACGTATATATATATATATATATATATATATATATATATATATATATAGTCCTGGGACGCTCAAATATTTAGAAAAATATGCGTCGTATCGAAAACAAAAAAATAGGGGTTCAATATTTTTGAAAAAACTATTCAGACATACCAAACTCAACCCCCCCACTCCACCCACTGAGGCGGGGGTGGGGGTAACTCCCGAATTTTAAATGGCAACCCCCAACTTTTATTGCAGATTCCGATTCTACGATGAAAAATAAGAACTTTTTGTCCAAAACTTTTTTTTGTATACCGGCTACATGTCGCTCACATCGACGGTCTAAAAATAATAAAGCGGAAGCAAAAGTCCCGGGATGGTCAAATATGCGTCGTATCGGAAAACAAATAGGGGTTCAATATTTTTGAAAAAACTATTCAGACATACCAAACTCAACCCCCCCACTTCACCCAGTTACCTCCACTTTTTTGACACCCTATATATATATATATATATATATATATATATAAATTTATTCCCCCCAGTTAAAAAGAATTTCACCGAAATCCATTTTCCCATGTATTTGGTGCGGGGTCCTTTCATTGGTCGGATTTCAAAGGTAAAGACGCCGTCAATATATTCTGTGGATATATTGACGCACGCGCTGTTTCATGCATGTATGTTTTGACGCGACAGTGGCGTTTCATTATGTCTTATGTACGGTTGATTCGCGATATAAGTTAATTATAATATTGTGTTAGACGCGAGTGTTTATTGGTTTTATGCGATGGAAGAGACAAATGCGAGTAGTTGCCAATAATTCCAATCGTAAGCGACCGAATTTGAGAGGAGGAGAACTGAAAATGATCATGAGAGTGTGGTTATGTTACTGTGTCTGTAATCTAATCATGTATTTATATTTTGCTGTGGTTTTGTTTGTTTTTGTTAAAAAATGGAACCAAATTACGTTCAAGCAACTCCTGACAACTTGCCAGTGGTCAACGTTGTGATGCTGTATGAGTTTTATATAAACAATTAAGACATTTTTAGTAAACAAACACAAAACGACTAAATTCCAGCATCACTGCTACCAACATAATACAGATTTACTTCGAGGATTGATGACGTCGCACTTCAGTTCAGTAGTTGGCCACTTTTTAGGGCATCCTAAATTTAAATCTTTAATTTTTTATTTCTTGTAAATTAGGCACAATTTTAAAATAACAAAAAACAGGGAATAAATTATTTAATGTGCTTTCATTTTAAGTGTTTTAAAAAAATAATGCACCTCGCCCATTATTAACTTTTGATATTTTGCAAAACTTGTACATTGTATGTTCCATGTAATTGTAAAAGAATAATAGATGCATTCTTCAATAAATAAAAGGAAATATAAAAACCAACGTACCTCTACAGCAAACTGTTTGGTTCTCATAATTTCCTCTGCAGTCTGTTCTCTTTTTGGTACAGCAATATATATTCCGTCATTATTCTTGTTAATGACTATTGTATTTTCAGGTACTTCTTGTAATAGATCCTCAAAAATGCACAACCCATATTCAACTGCATTAAATGCCTTGTTCATCACTTTTTCATAAGCTGACGGGAACTCTGTAATACAGACCTGTTTGGACGGTTGAACTTTTAACACCCTAAGAAGATCGGACGTAAATCGTCTCATTTGGGCAGCATGTGACAGTGTTATAAGTCGACGTGTACCATCACCCATAATCTGAAATAATAATAATAATAATACATAAACAAATAACTAAACACATCAATTGTAAAACATACTTGAACAACGTGAGGTATTGATTCAAATAGATCCAGAAGTTTGGTATATCCATAATCAGCTACTCTACATTGGCGTCCAAAATGGTGATGATATGCTGGAATGAACTTATTCAACAATATTTGACATCTTTCTGTTGTCTTGAGCAAGTCGACAAGCTCCCGACTTAAAAGACTTATGTTGGGAGCTAATGGTGGAGGGACAGATTTCAACACAGCGTCTATAAAGAAATATTAAATTTTGTACATTCACTAAAATCAATACAATTTGACAATTCCATTACCTTCATCACATTCGATATTCTTCACTTCATCGTATTTAATAACTTTTATGTTTTTAATAGGTCCAACATATTTTATAACGATATGGGGTATACAAGAGATCAAATGCTCTAAGGGTACTCCGGATTCATCAACCGGTAATGGTTCATGATATTCTTGCTCATAACATATTTGAAAACTGAAAAAACAGAGGTAGGTAATACTGATTGAGATGTGTGATATGTGACTAAATAGTTTGACCAATTGGGATGAAAGACCTATTTGTCAAATGCTTCAGATATCATGAAGTCATCAGATATCATAGTGCTTGAATTTATTCATAACCAAGTCGGTATATGACACAGAAAATAATAATTCCATTATGTAAGTGACCTCAACATTCTTATTTAATTTGTTGCATATTATTTAAATATGCATCCTTCATGTTTCTTGCATTTTTCTAATAGGTACACCCGATATATGTCAATACAACGATTTATTCATTTTAAAATCAGATCCTAATTGACCTTGAAAGTGACGGCTTTCTTATGCTGTTTTACGATCAAATTACCTTAGGAAAAGGTTTTATTTATTTAGTTTAGTTTATTGTAATTTTTTATATCCCTCTATATGTTAATTATTTACTTTTGCATCACTAAAGGCCGTATTTATACATTTCTCAAGTGCGTAGAAAGATCAGTATCAATTCAGTAGACAGATCAGTACATTCATAATAAACCTCCTAGAATACTCCAAGAGCAAAAAAGAAATTAATGGACACTTGCTACCATTATCTTCCATCCATCAGAGTTGCTGATGCCTTAAAAATAAGTTTAAGAAACATAACCCGTAAAAAAGAAGAGTCTACATCTGGTAAACCTCTTAGTACTCCTGGAAAAACATACAACAGACGTATGTTGAAAACAAATGATGTCATTGATAGGGTTAAATTAGAAATTCGTAATATTGTGTATACTGAGAGAAGAGAATTTACAATTAAAACATCGATGATAACATCAAAAAAATAAGTTCGATGTGTAAATATTGCAACCCTAAAAAACTGTTGAGAACTGCTGAAATATAGCACATTAATTTTACAACATATTTTATAACGATATGGGGTATACAAGAGATCAAATGCTCTAAGGGTACTCCGGATTCATCAACCGGTAATGGTTCATGATATTCTTGCTCATAACATATTTGAAAACTGAAAAAACAGAGGTAGGTAATACTGATTGAGATGTGTGATATGTGACTAAATAGTTTGACCAATTGGGATGAAAGACCTATTTGTCAAATGCTTCAGATATCATGAAGTCATCAGATATCATAGTGCTTGAATTTATTCATAACCAAGTCGGTATATGACACAGAAAGTAATAATTCCATTATGTAAGTGACCTCAACATTCTTATTTAATTTGTTGCATATTATTTAAATATGCATCCTTCATGTTTCTTGCATTTTTCTAATAGGTACACCCGATATATGTCAATACAACGATTTATTCATTTTAAAATCAGATCATAATTGACCTTGAAAGTGACGGCTTTCTTATGCTGTTTTACGATCAAATTACCTTAGGAAAAGGTTTAATTTATTTAGTTTAGTTTATTGTAATTTTTTATATCCCTCTATATGTTAATTATTTACTTTTGCATCACTAAAGGCCGTATTTATACATTTCTCAAGTGCGTAGAAAGATCAGTATCAATTCAGTAGACAGATCAGTACATTCATAATAAACCTCCTAGAATACTCCAAGAGCAAAAAAGAAATTAATGGACACTTGCTACCATTATCTTCCATCCATCAGAGTTGCTGATGCCTTAAAAATAAGTTTAAGAAACATAACCCGTAAAAAAGAAGAGTCTACATCTGGTAAACCTCTTAGTACTCCTGGAAAAACATACAACAGACGTATGTTGAAAACAAATGATGTCATTGATAGGGTTAAATTAGAAATTCGTAATATTGTGTATACTGAGAGAAGAGAATTTACAATTAAAACATCGATGATGACATCAAAAAAATAAGTTCGATGTGTAAATATTGCAACCCTAAAAAACTGTTGAGAACTGCTGAAATATGGCACATTAATTTGATCCATACAATTGTAATTTGGGTGTGTGCTTATGACCACAGGATAAAAGTGACTAAACTTCTAATTTTCGAATTTTAAAACATAAACTGTAACCGTCCGCCCGTATTATCACAACCCGCAATATTTCGCACCCGTTGAGGCTCTTATAGAATATATTAACATTGAACGCCAAAACCAGTTAAATGTGGCGCTGCCGAGTATGCTGTTGATTTGATTTCTGGGGGCATTAGCTCAGCCCATATCAACCATGGAATGGGATAATGATGTCCTGGATATTGATTTTGTTATATATATGGCGCTCCCATCGGACGGCATTGTACCGGACAGTTCTTTGTAGATGTTGCAGTGTTACAGTATTGTCGGTTACTACCATATAACTGTTGTATTTTGTACTGCTCATCTTGTTTATTGCTGTTATCTTCAACTGGTAGCCTTGTTCCAATTCGATTTTAATATTTTCAGTACTTATACCGTCTTGATGGAGTCCTCGCAGGACGAATGCGCGGGTCTTACTTCTTTTGGGGGTGAATATATGGGGGTGAATATATGGGGTATAATGATTGGGGGTGGTTTGACTTCTTTTGGCTCGATTTCTCCTTCCTCGGGCTCCGTATCTTTGTTAGTTTGGCCGGTGGGGGTCTCAGGTATTTGTTTATCGTTGGTTTTGCCTGCCATGTTCAGGCTTTGGAACTTATTCTGTGTTTTTATTTCTGCAGCGGATTTTGTAGCTGTGATGTCAGGTTTCTTGGTTGTTGAAGGGTGTGTGAAGGATGTACCTTGCTCAGTGATACGTCTCTTCTTTGCAAGTTTGCACACATCTTCAATTTTGGTGCTGCTTTCAGTGCCTGTGTCCATTTTTGTAGGTTCCGTGTCAGGAAGTGACATGTACGTCAAAAATGTTTGAATTTGATTTTTTTACGGATTTGCCGGAGTTTTGGGCGTGCTGACGAAGGAGGTTGTATACACTGTTTCTACTACATTAAAAGTCTTTGAAATGCTTTAAAGGCACTCTTTAGCCGAGCGTGACGCGTGATGCGTGACGGCCCAGTCTGATTCAACACCTACAAAAATAAAAGTGCAGAGCGTGCCTTCACTTCCTTCAGCCTTCAAAAAGTTATCACTTCAAAAACCTTATACGGCATGGGTCGAAAAACACGAAAACGTCGATGTGATATCACTACTCGACAATGGACTTGTTCGACGGCTAAAGAGACTAAAACCGTTCGATTGGTGTAGTGACAGGGAAAGTGCCTAGAATTCTAAGCATAATATATCTATCACACGAACAAAGTGATCAGTGTTATGTGGAGTGTGTCACTGGATACTCATCTACTGAATAGCTAAGTCTAATTATTAAGAAAAAATTGTTAGATACACTTAATCTAGTTACAATGTTCCATACCCACGGGGATCTTTCTAAAAAAAAATATATGGCATTGGTCCTAAACTCAACCATATTCGGGAAAAAAATGACATTCAATTTCAATGTGGAAAAATTCAGTCAATTAAGCAATCTCACTATAATTTTGTGCCTTAAGATTTATATTGGAATCGATGTCACAATCTGTGCGGTTTTGTAATACAAAGTGGTTATTTGTGACCAACTGTGGACACGGATTAGAAATGCATCTTATGGTATTCACTTCTACAGTAAGAAAAGTATATATTCGTCTATATTTCATAAACTGTGTAGGAATATATACCTACACAGTTTATACCATAAACCTAAATGTCAAAAAATCGGGGACATCAATCTTCTAAAAATATGTGTATAGGAAAAACTGTTATGTGTAATATAAATTGCTCTTATATTTGCTCTTAAATGGCGGTCCTTGAGAACTTAGTCTGTAATATTGGCAGTAATTAGAATAAAAAATACTTGCAAATTAAACAGAAATCGGGACTAATACAAATTTAATAAAGAATAAGAATAACAATTATTGGTTAAACAAAAGTTCTCACCTTAAAAGAGGCATACATCCAAGATGTATCTTGAGTAAACCAGTCAATTTGCTGGTGAATAATTTTAAAGATGTCATTATGTTGGGTGTTTCAATAGTACTAAGTTCGCACCATCCTCTAGCTTGAAGCCCATTTGGACAATGAACTGTACAGTAAGGCACGAAGGTCTGCAAAATCATGCAAACAAATAATAATGATATAAATACATTTTTTATATGATATTTGTATATACGAGCCCAGGCTCATAATAGTTATAATTTATAACTAAACTGCTGTTCAAAATTATCGCACCACGTTAATATTTGCTAAAATTTGAGGTCTCATAACTTTTTTACTTTTAGTCCAATTTTGATAATTTTTTTAGAATACTGTAGATAAACGACTAATTTCAACTTGCATATCCAGTCTTTTGTTATCTGAGGACGGTTTAGGTATTATACAGGGCTAACTAAAAGGTTGTTATATAACCCTAATTTTAAAACACTCGGTGGAATAATTTCGTAACCAAATTCTTTAAAAATACCAATTTTTGTTAAGAACCATTCCTTTCCTACATTTTGTTTTTTGGTCCATGTCTTTAGATGCATTGGTTCAAAATTATCGCACCATACAGAAATAAATTGAAAAACTTTCAGGTTGAGAAGAAACATTTTTTAATTAACAAGAAAACAAAGGAAAACAAAGAAATAAAATTATATGAGCTGATCCCTAGTAGGTTGTGTTGCCACCTCTAGCTCGGATTACAGCCTGAATCCGCTGTGGCATACTTCTAATGAGGTTTTGAATGACGGGTTGAGGAATATTATCCCACTCATGAAGAGTAACCTGTTCCAGCTGTTGAAGGTTCTGTGGGGCTGGTAGACGTCGTCTCACTGCTCTCTTAATCATGTCCCATAGGTGTTCGATGGGATTTAAATCCGGGCTTCATGCTGGCCAGTTCATAACATCAATATAGACTTCATTCAAGTACTCAACACAAATTCTTGCTACATGTGGTCTTGCATTATCTTGCATGAATATGAAATCAGGACCAATAAACGGAGCATAGGGCATTACATGCTCCTGGAGAATGTTCTCTACACATTCAACTTTCGACTTATTGTCGAATGGTTAACACCCAGAATTCGAGAGACATATCGCATACTTCTACCCTCTTCAACCAAAGTTTGCGCTCTTACACATTCCAATGCTGTCAAATGTCTCACACGATTCATTATTTTAAATTGCTGAATATTCCTCAACACCGTATTGTTTTTAAAAATGTGTCAAAATGAGATTGCATACACCCAATCATTGTTTTTTGGTTGACATACGCTGCCTACGTTTTACATATCACTTGTAACAGCAGAGTAAATTAACAGTAAATTGTTGGTGACAAATTCATTTTGCTCTTAAAAATGAACCAATGTATCTAAAGACATGGACCAAAAAACAAAATGTAGGAAAGGAAAGGTTCTTAACAGAAATTGGTATTTTTAAAGAATTTGGTTACGAAATTATTCCACCAAGTGTTTTAAAATTAGGGTTATATAACAACCTTTTAGTTAGCCCTGTATAATACCTAAACCGTCCTCAGTTAACAAAAGACTGGATATGCAAGTTGAAATTACATAGTTGTATTATCTACAGTATTCTAAAAAAATTATCAAAATTGGACTAAAAGTAAAAAAATTATGATACCTCAAATTTTAGCAAATATTAACGTGGTGCGATAATTTTGAACAGCAGTTTATATTTTTGAAGATAATATTAAACTTAAAACAAAGGCGTAAAATTTAATCAAAACTGTTACAACTGTTACTATACTATATTCAAATACTGTTACTATATCAAATTTATACTTTTAAGTAGCTGCAACTAAAAATTATAATTAAATTACGTAAAGAAACAAATCAGTATGACAAAAAATGTATTTCACGTGGTGGGTCATAATAGTTCGGCCGCTTATCGTAATTGCCATGAAATCGAGTTGACTAGTTAAAACAAAGCAATTATGAAATATATCAACAAGACAGCTGTCAGTATTAGTTCCAAATCATGTTTAAAGCATAATGCCTCGTGGTAAGCCTTTAAGTAAAGATTTTCGTTTGTCCATCATTAATGCCCATAAGAAGGGTATTTTGGCACGTCGAATTTTAGTTTCTCATTCTGTGCTGCGTTCTACCGTTCAAGACATTATCAATTTATATAAAACTACTAATGGAGTTGATTAAAAAATTAAAACCGGCCGACCATCTACAATTACAGAAGCAAATAAAAGAGCTTTACGGAGAATTGTGAAAATAAATCGGAGATCTAACACTAAAGAGATAACTGTTTTATGGAGAGAAAGTATAGCCAAGGATATTTCGTTGTCTACAACAAAAAGGACTATTAGAAAAATAGGATACAAATTTTACAAGGTAAAATTTATTCGTTTTTTTTGGTAGAAACTGTTGGCATCCAATTTTTTTTTAACAGGCAAAAGAAAAGCCACTATTGACAACTTTACAAAAACGCAATAGACTAAAGTGGGCTCTGGAACATCAGAACTGGACTCAAAGACAGTGGTACAATATAATTTGGAGTGATGTTGGATTTGATGTTTGTGTGGGCGACTCCCGTAAAAGGGTGTTATGAACATCCAGCGAAGCATTCCATAATGACTGTCTAGTAAAAAAAGTAAATTTCCCAGCATCATATTATGATATGGGGTTGCATGTCTGCAAAAGGAGTGGGCAAATTGCACTTCATCGATGGAATTGTTAACGCCCTAAAATATAAGGAGATATTGGAAGCAAGTTTTTTACCGTCTATCGCACAATGTGCAGCCGATGACGGTGATTTCATGTTCCAACAGGATGGTGCACCTTGCCATACTGCGAAAACTGTGAAGACGTGGTTTCAAGAACATAACGTTCCTGTTCTAAAATGGACGTCTTCTAGTCCAGATTTGTCTCCAATCGAGACACTTTGGCACAACATGAAGAAGCAACTTCAAAAAAATCCAGCGCGGACAGTACCCGAATTAAAAGCTACTTTGCAAAATGTATGGAATAATATTCCACCAGAAGAGTGTGCACGACTTGTAGATACAATGCCCAGTAGAATTAAGGCGGTTACTGCTAATAAAGGCGACGTAACGAAATTTTAGGTTTTGGCCGAGCTATTATGACCCACCACGTGAAATACATTTTTTGTTATACTGATTTATTTCTTTATGTAATTTAATTATAATTTTCAGTTTCAGCTACTTAAAAGTATAAATTTGAATATAGTTGTATTATTTTGATTAAATTTTGCACCTTTGTTTTAAGTTTAATATTATCTTCAAAAATATAGTTACAAATTATTACCGGCCGAACTATTATGAGCCTGGGCTCGTATATACACTGAGCTCGTAAAGTTTGGAATAAATTCAATTAATCGTTATTGAAGGATTTTCACAGGAAATCCTCGGACACGTCAACCTTATTTTATAAAATGTCACTTTTTTCAGCCATCGATTTTTTTTTTGTTTTGTTTGTTTTTGAGCTATGACGTCATCGACAATTTTTTTAAATGACAACCCATATTTTTTTTCACGGATTTCGATAGAGCACATTTTTCTGAGTACGAATATGTCAAAAACATAGTACCTTTAACATTAAAGTTTTCGAGATATTCGGTTGCAAAGTTTATAAAATGTACCATGGCACCATGCATTGCTATCGGGCGGGTCAAGATTTTTAATAGCTTATTGATTCTAATAGCTTATAGCTTATTACATTTTAAAAGATTTGGGAGTAATCTGTTTAATTTTTTAACAACAATTTAAACAAATAAAAAAATATTTTAACAAATAAATGATAAATAATTAAAGTAAAAAATAAAATCAGTGAAAAAAAATTTGAGATCACAAAGTGAGAAGAAATTTTCAAAGTGACCTCCATTCACTTCCTGGCAATATCCCATCCGCCACTGAAACTCCTGCAGAACCTTACCAACAGTATCGGGTTGAATGGTTCGAATTTCATTGCGAATTCTGTCCTTTAATTCTTCGATGGTATTTGGTCTATTGAAATAGACTTTGCTCTTTAAATAGCCCCATAAAAAGTAGTCTAGGGGAGTGAGATCTGGAGATCTAGGGGGCCATTCGATAGTTCCCCTGCGACCAATCCAATGGTTAGGAAATACATGGTTTAAATAATCGCGAACGATCACTGCAAAATGGGGTGGTGCACCGTCTTGTTGGTACCATATCGTGTGATGGGGCAGATCTGGATCTACGTCATTTGGGTAAAGTACCGCAAGTGCAGGGACTAAGTCGTCTCTTAAAAATTCTAAATATATTTCACCTGTTAATACGCCTTCAAAGAAAAATGGGCCCAAAATACGATTACCTACAAAACCAGCCCAAACGTTAACTTTTTGTGGAAACTGACTACGAGTTTCCATTTTCCAGTGTGGATTTTCAGGAGACCAATATCTACAGTTTTGCCGGTTAACTGTGCCGTCGAGATAAAAGGTAGCCTCATCAGAAAAAACAATATTGCGTAAAAATCCGTCGTCATCAATCAGGCGTTGCAACATGGTTTGGCAAAACTGTAACCTACGGTCAGGATCATCTTCGTTTAACTCTTGGACCAAAACCACTTTATACGGATGCCATTTGTTCAATTTCAAATATTTCAAGACGGAGCTTTGAACTATTCCGTTGTTTGCCGCCACTTGGCGGGTGGGTAAATGGGGATTTTCTTGAAGCTCTAGTAGAACATTCAATTTAACATCTTGTTGCACTGGTGGACGACCCGTTCTAGGGCGATCTCTCGTATGACCCACTTCTAAAAACTTTTGTTCTATTTTGCTAACGGTGGACTGTGTAATTGGTTCTCTGTTTGGATATTTGTTGTTAAATAAACGGCAAACTTCTACTTGTGTGCGAGCTCTGTCCCCGTAACCGATCATCATCAAAATTTCGATTCTTTCCCTTTCACTCAAACGACGGACCATTTTTAAATAAAATGAATTATGATGGAATAATGATTAATCAACTTACTTAATGATATTATTCAACTGATTAAAACACAAACTTGCGAGGGAAAACTTCAAAATTGTGACAACTGTCAAAACTGTTGTTTTTCCTGCGCTTTCTTGATAAATGATTAGCATTTGGTCATCGCTTGTATAATTCATTCTTAAAACTTTGCAACCGAATATCTCGAACACTTTAATGTTAAAGGTACTATGTTTTTGACATATTCGCACTCAGAAAAATGTGCTCTATCGAAATCCGTGAGAAAAAATATGGGTTGTCATTTAAAAAAATTGTCGATGACGTCATAGCTCAAAAACGAACAAAACAAAAAAAAAATCGATGGCTGAAAAAAGTGACATTTTATAAAATAAAGTTGACGTGTCCGAGGATTTCCTGTGAAAATCCTTCAATAACGATTAATTGAATTTATTCCAAACTTTACGAGCTCACTGTAAATAAACGGCAAACTTCTACTTGTGTGCGAGCTCTGTCCCCGTAACCGATCATCATCAAAATTTCGATTCTTTCCCTTTCACTCAAACGACGGACCATTTTTAAATAAAATGAATTATGATGGAATAATGATTAATCAACTTACTTAATGATATTATTCAACTGATTAAAACACAAACTTGCGAGGGAAAACTTCAAAATTGTGACAACTGTCAAAACTGTTGTTTTTCCTGCGCTTTCTTGATAAATGATTAGCATTTGGTCATCGCTTGTATAATTCATTCTTAAAACTTTGCAACCGAATATCTCGAACACTTTAATGTTAAAGGTACTATGTTTTTGACATATTCGCACTCAGAAAAATGTGCTCTATCGAAATCCGTGAGAAAAAATATGGGTTGTCGTTTAAAAAAATTGTCGATGACGTCATAGCTCAAAAACGAACAAAACAAAAAAAAAATCGATGGCTGAAAAAAGTGACATTTTATAAAATAAAGTTGACGTGTCCGAGGATTTCCTGTGAAAATCCTTCAATAACGATTAATTGAATTTATTCCAAACTTTACGAGCTCACTGTATATACCACATTTAGTAAATAAATGATAGTGACTCATACATAACGTGTTTTCAATGTATTTAAACATTACAAACACGTTAAAAAATATGCAAATATAAGTTTTTAAGGTCCTGAATTTCCTTAATATATTTTTATAATATATTTATTTTATCCTTAATATATTATTTAATATATTTTTTTTAAATATTTTTGCTTGTTTAAATGTCCTTGCTGTATATGTTAGTTATTTTATATCCGATCTTTGCATTTAAAATTGTATATAGGGATTTCGTGAATTTTCAGTTTCAATCCAGAAGGTACCATTGGGAATATTACCAGGCTCAAGTTCATTAAGTGTTGCACATCCTCTCTCAACCAACTTGTCTTAGCAACCACTGAGAACCCATTTCATATTCACTGCTATTCCATGAGAAAGCCACAGCAGAGAGAACAAGTCCATCAAAAACCTACCTTAGATAGGCATTGAGATTCAAATCATGTGCTACGAATTATTAACTGCTTCCTAAACACCAACTGTTCTGCCATACTCCGTTGCAAATACTTATTTACATAAGCGAACCTAGAGTTTAAACCGCGAGTGCTCGCACCCAAGTTGTAGCATCAGTGCTCGTGCGTAGGCATTTCGCCCGCATTTGAAATTTGAGGGGAAAATTTTACATTTTAATTAACAAAACAGTCAAGCCAACAACAAAAAAATATTTTACAACAAAAAAAGTGTTATTATTCCGTTTAATTAGTCTACAAACACTGCATTAATAGTAACGGGATTTTTAAAAAAATTCTTCATTAGTTTTTGATTGCTTACCACAATTAATATTACGTAAACAAACTCTGAAATACATGACATTTCTGTTGCAAGAGTGCTGGCGTCACAACCGTGTACACTTATTTTTATTATCAGGTTAGTCGGGCGACCATGTGACAATTACTGTAAAACCATAATCTAGAAATATTCTTGGGAACCAACCCGGTCCTCCTTGAGGCACCTTTTGTCACGTACAAGTATCTTTATTATCTGGTCTGTCGTCAACCCTGTGACAAAACTAATTACATTTTTGGGCAAGTAAAATATATTCGTGTTGTCTATCTGAAAGGTAGGAGAGAAATTTGATTTTAAAAATCTGTGGGAATCGAATTCGAAACCTACACCAGACATAAGCTATACCGCTAGGCCATCACCGCTCTAGTAAACGTGTGATAAAATAAATATATTAACTGTAAGATTTAACCGCTCATGCGCAGTAACCGCGATGAACAGTGGTGGTTGTGTACATATAGAAAACAACTATCGTAGCGTTTCTGTAGAGACTCCCTTACTTCAAATACTTCCTTCTCTCTGCCTTTAACTGCTCTGAAAAGCAAGGACAGAGAGGAAACCTGTTGTATAGAGAGTATGAATATATATGAGTCACTATCAATAGTTTGTTAAATGTAGTATACTTCGCATCTCTTAGTAAAAATTACAAAAACATACCCTACTCAAATTTGGTGGTGAAGATGAATGGAACTCCTGTGTTAACGATATAATTCGTGAGCCTAGATCATCAGTTATTTTACAGATGTCTTTCAGTTTATTCACTTCTGATACTGAAATAGTGCTATGATAACGTGATTCCAATAATTCTATCAATTTAAAAAGAGGCATGCATTTATCAGGCACCTCCTGAAAATTGAAGAAAAAATTTTTACGTTAGTATAAAACGAAACTAGATCTTTACAGACATGCATACCTGCAAAATACCTATTACCATAGCTCGAAGTTGTTCCGGGTCTGGGGAGTTATTTTGAGCATATGATATTACAATTCGTTTGTGACCCAACTTCTGCCTGTGTAGTTGAGATATTGCAAATTGTGCTTCTTGTTGACTATTTACCCTGATATTTGCTATGGGAGTACCATCAGCTTGTATAACTATATTCATACTTAAAATCTAAAATAATAATATTATGAAATAGTATTATCTTAATTACATTGTATTTATACTATATTATGAGTAATAAAATGGTAGAACCCTGACTTAATGAGCATATAAAGGTGTTTCTCTTGTGTATAACAAGACAAAACACAACTATAATTTTTTATTTTACCATTTTGTACTTCATTATGCTGAGTTTTATACTGTATGTTTAATAATGAACATTTTTTCGTTGCGGTGTTACAAAGGGCAAAGGAAAATGTCTCGTTGAACTTTGCAAACCACTTTGACCAACAGAGAATGACATTTCGGTTTACTCTGGTAAGGATTATTGAAAAAAATTTAAAAAATCTAATTGAAAATAAAAGTTATAAAACACCCATAAATTAGAATCACCCTTACAAGAGACAAAATAATTAAAACTGCTTCTTATTTTGCCTTTTGTATGACGATTGAAGCTTAACCATGTAGTTTGTTATATAAGAGCTCAAACAACTAAATATTCAGACAAATTATTAAATACAAACACGTATTTAAACATTTACAGCAAAATTTTCAATAATACCACCTTTGTTTCTGTTTTTTAAAAAAAAGGCTAAAAGTATCACAAAAAATGCTAACTAAATGACAGGTAATGAAGCATATTACTTAAGAAAAGCAGTAGCGAGTAGGCTTTGTTAAAAAACATGTGCCCTATAATACTAATGTTGTGTTCTTGCCACACAGTTGAATGTAAATACCTACACTTTACATCTATGAAGTTGGCAGTTACGTCACTAAATTATTCTTCATCTACAACATACGCTGTTCGAGTGTTCTTCGTTAAAAAATAATAAAACGAGAGAGACAACAAAAAGAAGTTCATTATATGTGAATGTTGATATATCCGACTAACGTTGTTGTAAGCCGCTATACGAAAAATAAAGAGAGGACACGATTTCGTACATCGTAACTTTAACCAAAATAATATCGTTCAACTGATCGATTTCTTTTGTGTAGAGCCGTACCCGCAGTAGCCTTGAACCGTTTCAAAACTGACAGAACTTGGTTATCTCTCAATTGAATTCACTTTTTCTTCACTTTCAGTGCACTTATGGGCATCCGCAGTAAGCTGCCATTTTCCGATGGAAAACCTTCCATTGCTTAAAGCACGCTCAGTCTCTAGGCTTTATGATTTTAACATTCAAATTGTAGGTTATTATGTTTAAGTTTCTCGTCGGGGAACGAGAAAAGTTTGTATACATCAGGCCAAGTTATTTCATCACACATTTGACTAATGCAATACTGATTTGATTCGTATGGTTTATATCGATGACGTAACCGCCAACTTTAAAGATGTAAAGAGGACTGCTGTTTTCATCTTTTCAAATTAAAATTGCCACGATTTTGTGTTTTGTGTAGGTATAGACAGATGTGGCCGTGATTGTTTGTTAAAGGAGTACATTGCCGACATTTGGAAAAAAAACAGATATTATGTTTTTTTCTTTAATTAGTTTTGTATATTTTAGGTTAAAACAGAATTGTTGTTTTATGATAAAAAGTTAAGTTAAAATAATTACGAGCCATAACAACTACACTGCGCAACTTATTTAACGCACAACCAAAAAGTTAACTCAAATCTGACGTTATGTATTTTCGACAATTTTTGTTCGTTTTGGTCGATTTTTCTTACAAATTGTAGGTTTTTCTCTTAGGAATATCATTGTCTTAGTTGTTTTGGTAAAACGAATGATTTTGATATTATACCAGGTGCTATAAAAATGTTGTTTTTTTCCGAAATTTCAAAACGTCCTGTGGGCTATACAAGGTATTGCAAGTTATTGCAATTATAGCCAATTTAAAGCCTCATACTTTTTCTACATTTTCTTTTTTTATTCATTTGTTTATCTCTGTTACTTCATGAAATACACCGTTTTGAAACACCATATGCTTTTATTGGACAACTCAAACAGCTAGCAAGCTATGGAAATCGAAGATTACACGTCATAAACTGACAACTGTGTCATTAGTTTTTTGTTGACAGTCCAGCAATAATTAGTGAATAATGGAACGCCAAACCAGAAATTTAACTCGTGATGAATGTGTTGAGGCAGCTACATTACATGGTGAAGGGTGGAGTTACAACCGCATAGCTGGAAGGTTGGGAGTGTCTCACACAACTATAGCAAGAGCAATTCAAAGGTAAGCGGAAACAGGAGAACATTCCAGACGGGTCGGTCAAGGTAGATCTCGTGTTACCTCTGCTATCCAGGATCGCTTTTTAAGAGTAAATGCTGTAAGACAACGATTTATAACTGCAACACATTTAAGAGCACAACTTCAAGACGCAGGTGGTCCACTCATATGCGTTCAAACTGTACGCCGACGACTGAGGGAGGCAAATTTAAGACTCAGGATTGCTGCTCGAGGACCCGCATTAACAGTAGATCATCGAAGAGCCAGATTGAATTTTGCCAATGAGCATGTTAATTGGATGGAAGCAGATTGGGAACGTATTCTTTGAACTGATGAGTCAAGGTTCAGTTTGTATAATTGTGACAGACGTAATCGCGTCTACCGAAGACCCGATGAGCGATACAGTCAATGCAATTTTTTGCACACAACTTTATATGGAGGTGAATCCATCATGGTGTGGGGCGGAATATCTTTGACTGGGCGAACAGACTTGGTAACTGTGAATGGAAATCTCAATTCTGACAGATACATCACAGACATTCTTGAAGCACATGTTTTGCCTTATGCCCCCTATATAGGACCCAATTTTTTACTTATGCAAGACAATGCGCGTCCCCACACGAGTCTTATCGTGAGAAATTATCTTGAAGAAGTAGGAATTGATCACATAGACTGGCCAGCCCGTAGCCCCGACCTTAACCCCATTGAACATGTTTGGGATTTTATCGGTCGGCGGTTACGAAGTAAGGGTCGACAACCCCAAAATTTACAAGAATTGGAAGGACGCCTAGTCGAATTATGGAATGGCCTAGATCAGAACCTAATCAGAACTTTGGTTTTAAGTATGAACCAAAGATGTCAGGAGGTCATTCGCGGAAGAGGTGGAAACACCAGATACTAATTCTCTATTTACTTTTGTTTTGTTTCCTGTTATTCGTTGTTTTATTGATTAAAGCAATCCATTTTTCTAGGTATGTTTTTTGAGTTTTTGTCCTTTTAAGACCTTTTTCTCTTCTAAAACACCTTGCATCTCTCAATAAATTATAAGATATCAAGGAAAACAGAACGCAAAATGAGGCATTAAACCAGTATAATGAGTAATAAATAATGAGCACTTGACAAAAAAGAAAGTTAATAAATTTAATAAAATTCACGTCAACTCAAAAATTGGATATTTTATGAAGTAACAGAGATAAACAAATGAATAAAAAAAGAAAATGTAGAAAAAACATGAGGCTTTAAATTGGCTATAATTGCAATAACTTGCAATACCTTGTATAACCCACAGGACGTTTTGAAATTTTGGAAAAAAACATAACATTTTTATAGCACCTGGTATAATATCAAAATCATTCGTTTTACCAAAACAACTAAGACAGTGATATTCCTAAGAGAAAAACCTACAATTTGAAAAAAAAATCGACCAAAACGAACAAAAATTGTCGAAAATACATAACGTCAAATTTGAGTTAACTTTTTGGTTGTGCGTTAAATAAGTTGCGCAGTGTATATATTGGAACGATCAGAGTTTATCAAAAATCGTATTTCGAAATCAACGTTCAGTTCGTTTCAGCTGAGTACAATTTTAATTTACGTATGTGTTCCATCAACAATGTATTCGTATTTTGCAAAACAATATTTGATTTTTATGCGGGACGATATCAGCATGTTTACAAAACGTGCAGTTTCGGTTGACAACTAAATATTGGGACCTCACATAAAATTTGTTGTGTGCTTTGGAAAGAAAATGAAACCGGAGGTTTGACAGTCAGTGGTGAAAGGTGTTCATTGTTGATTCTGTTCAAATTGCTTGTTAACAATAAACATGGTTGCCAGTTTCAAAACAGTTGCGCAAGATCTCAGCAAGATTCTCAGTATTCAAAAAATTGCACACCTTCGGGTTAAGTTAATCGTCAGTAGGATACATTGTCAAATACTAAGCCGACAGAGGAACTCTGGAAATTAAGGGCAAAAGTCCTGGTAGACCACCAGTTGTAACGTCGCGGAACTAACGACAAACAAATTTGTAAAAGTGGACGTTGCAGAACTCTACGGGAAATTACCGCTTTGTTGAAACGGTGAAAATAGATTAACACTTTCATGGGAACGTTGCCGCAGATGGACCACAAGTCGGTATTGGCACAACTTTATTACAACTTATAGAGGGGACTGTAAATGCAAATAAGTACCAAAACATTTTGCAAACCTCTTTACTGCCAAGTATTGAAAGCCTTTGCCCTGACGGAAACTGTGTTTTCCAACAAGATGGTGCTTCATGTCACACAGCATGCCACAAAGGCATGGTTGGGAAACAACAACATCAATGTATTGTTCTGGCCATCGAATAACCCTGATTTGAAGTCATTGAAATCATATGGCACGAAATGAAAAAAAATTTAAGAAATCGTCCTCATGGACCATTTCGGATTTAAGAAATGCAATTCAACACATATGGGATACATTAACACCCGAATTCTGCAGGAAATTAGTTGAACGTATGCCCGCCAGAATTCCTGCAGTGATAAAGGCCAAAGGAGATGTGACCAGTTCTGAGTTTTTATGCATACACTTAAGCCGTCCCAATATTTAGTTGTCAGCCGAAACTGCAAGTTTTGTAAACATGTTGATATTGATATTTTGTAAACATGTTGATATTGACATGTTAAATATTGTTTTGCAAAATACGTCGACAGTTTATGGAACACAGTACTTCAGTGATAATTGTACTTAGCTAAAATAAACTGACCGTTGCTTTAAAACTACGCGCAGCTTTTTGTTAAAGTCGTGATCTTCCCAATATAATATAGTTTTTTTAACTATTTTACTAGCTTTATTTAAAAAATAAAAAATCTAAAAACAAATATGAGTTGATAAAAGTGGCTTTTTTCAAAACTTTGACCTCCTGGAGGAACCTAAGGATATCAAAATATTTATTCAAGCTTATGCAACATGCATAGTCTTTTTTGATTACATAACACACCTATTGAAAACCATGACAAAAAAATACAAAACAAAATAAAAACCCAATTTTCGTTTCACCATCATATTCAACTTTATGATTGATGTTTAAATAATCACTAGTATTTATTAATATAGATTTCATTTTTGTTACTGCACTATTTGGAAATATCTATAAAAACTATCGCTGCACGGCAGTAAAGTGTCGTTTGCAAACATGTTAATAAATTCACATTGAATAACGTAAGTTATTTATTTATGTATAAAATAAATAATAGAGGGCCAAAACTACCCTGGGCTAGTGTAACTATATCAGATAGTTACTCAAATTTCGATTACAAAAAATCGTCAATAATCTGTCGTAAGCTTTGATTATTAAATTTCAACTAAAATGCTCGTCAATAGGTCGGCTAATGCAAAATTATTATCCATATTTATGCTATTGTAACTTAAAAATAGTAGACGGATTTTCAATTGGTTTTACCTAATATTTTCTCTATGACCTAGTATGTTTTAATATTTAAAATCTTCATTCCTAGGGTATTGCACAGGGTGATGAGATCCTTGTGCAAAATTCGTTGAAATTGAGGAATGGCCCATTTTCACAAGAAAATTTTCTCAATTTTTCATAGTTTTTAAATACCCCATAAAATTTTAGCCTAGGGGTGTATCAGTGATTTACAATTTTTAATTTTGTAAAGGTGTTAAAGGTGTTAAAAAACGATTTATAGAAATTAGCACTTTTTCGTATTTTTTTGAATTTTTAAATTTTCAGAATTTTCAAAACCATTTACATTTGTCATTGTTTCAGAATCTACATTTCCATGGCGACAAGTAGCCGCTAAGCCTAATACTCACTTAAATTTTCAATTTTAAAACATTGAAATCAGTTTGCAAACTTGGAAACTGATTTGGGTAATATGCAAGGTATGTTTTTTTTTAAATTAAAAAAAGTATTGGCTTTATACAGAGTGGACCAAATGAATGCGTTTAAATCGCCAAAATGTTATAATCAAGAAGAGAAAAAGGATATTTTCGAATTGACCCATATAAAAAAACTTAATATAACTAAAAAAACGCTATATATGAAAAAACACTCGAATCCCGGTCTTCTTAAATACCCCATTGAATGTAATAATCCCAAAGAAGTAACTAATTTTTCAATTTTGGTTAGGAATATCGGCAAAAATTAAGATTTTTATTATTTTATTTTCGAAGTTTAACATGAGATAGCGTACACCCTGTATAATTGATTTTTATGAAATCCTTGTAGAAATGTTCGGAAGGTTTTTGCGAATCCCGTGATCCATCTAAATGCGAATCCATCTAAAAATCCAATTTCTTCCAAGATTAAGTTTTGAATTTTACAAATTGGTCTTGTAAAAATAAACTTACTTGAATAATAAGATGTTTTGATAAATTGACATTTACAAATGAGTAACAAATAAATTTCTTACCATTGCATATTCTTTAAGCATATTAGTAAGCAGTCTCCTGAGTTCTTTAATGTCTATAGTTGTATCGAGGTTAGCTATGATTAAATCTACAGGTTGATTTGGATGGGCATTTTTCGTATCACTTTCACTAGAGTAACTCATCTGAAATAAAATGTAAATTTTTTAAATATATTATAACGAAACAATAATATGGAATAAAAATTAAATTATTACAATTATGTAGTAAATAGTTGTCAAGATACGCTTGGAATTATTCAAAGAAAAAAAAATATAGCTTTTTCCTGCAGAAATTAAGAAGAATAATCAAAAATGTTTTTTTGACGTACTCCCCAGTACTTAAAAATTTTTTTTTTTTGTTGTACTATTTTGTACTAGTTGTACCGAACACTGTATGTACCATTAGAAAAAATATCCCAAGTTGCATAGTTTATGAATAATACGAAAATATGAAAAAATGTAAAAAATTCTGGCCGCCCATTTTAATTTCATAGAGAAATGAGTGGTGATATAAAATAATCCACTAGGCGAAATCTATTAATAGTTATTTGTGTGTTAAGAGCGCAAAGTACTGCATTGCCGCTTGCGAAAGAAATTTACCATAGGACGCGAAGCGGAGCGCGTATTCTTTCAAAAGCGGCAATGGCAGTTTGTGCTCGTAATACATACAACACTTTTTCTACAATCGCTTAATACAGTGTGGTCTTCTATGTATTTGACATATGTTTATATATGAACCGATTTTTATAAGTTTTTTTTGTTAGCTACATTTCTCATGTGTCATTTTTGACTGACAAGCGCCTGCTAAGGAATTTATAATAAAGAAACGAGCGGGAATTGACACTATTGCCGCTTTAAAGCGGCAATGGATGACAATTATGTCATCATGGGAAATGGCGTACTTTGCATTGAGAATTGAAAGTGCAAAAGCCTACTATTGAGGCGATTGTAGAAAAAAATATTTTTAATCAAGTAGGAGTATTACATAATATTTGTCATTGTGAAGTTTAATTAAATAAATTTTCATGTTATTCCATAATATTATACTGTTGCTCAGAGAAATCTATTAAAAATATTTTTAATCAAGTAGGTATTACAGATCTGTCATTGGCTTTAAATAAATTTTGATTTTCAATGTTCCTCCATGTACTGTGAAAATGAGCTCAGATGAAGAAAGGGTCCCCTCGAACATTAAGATGGCGGCATATGCATTTATTCAAGTATTGATTCCGGTAAAAACTCGACATACGAGGTAGTTTCTGAAAAGTTTCCAACCTCGACATGAAGGTGGTAGCACTCGTCAACAAAACCTAGGGTATTTCTTTGCACATGTTTTGGAAAGTACTCACCAAAATTTGAGCCATTTCGGATGCGCCAATCATTTGAGTGAGTCAATGTGGGTTTTTGTAAAAATGGAAAAAAATCAAGTATCGAACTGTCATTAAATATTTGTTTTTGAAAGGCAATATGCCTACACAAATCAAAGACGAATTGAACGCTGTTTACGGGAACTCTGCTCTATCACTTATCACCGTGAAATTTTGGGCAGCTGAATTTAAAGGTGGAAAGGAAAAAATTAACTCAGCTTACATAGTCAATAATCGAAGATCGTTAGGATTGATTTTTTTCAGGGAGAAACTAGCAAAATATATACAATAAATAACAAAATGTTTTTAAATATTAAAAGGAGCACTACAATAGCAGGATAACTACAATATTCACCAAATCGTTCATAAATAGTATAAAGAGAAGCAGACCCAAGACACTGCCTTGTGGCACACCAAACTGGGATTTTTTTCATTATGATATTTTTTCTAATCGTACGGTGTTCGGTATAACCAGTACAACAATAAACAAATTTTGGGGGGGGCATGTCAAAAAAAACATTTTCAATTGATCTCCTTGATACATGTTGTAATCTTTTGAAAAAGTTTCTAAGGTACATAGTAGTATAGTTTGTAACATCGAAATATGAGACATAAAAACCCGAGCAAAAACCTTCATTATATCGATATCTTCACACCAATTTTAACAGCGTTGTCAAAGTTTACAGAATATAATATAAGTTGCGGCACTCGAGACGAAGCCACTAGTTACCGATTCCTCACTCCTCATCCCCTTCGGGAAGTAGTGAGAAGCGACCACATACACAGTGGCTGCCGTTCGAGCTGTAGAGCATTTCGTGCGTTTAATATAGCGTGACTGAAACAAACGTATTATTTTTTTCGTGTGCGAATGTGAAAATATGTCGGTGATTTATTGTTCTGTAGATAGTTGTACCTCAAGGCGTGGACGTGATTTGTCTTTTTTTCTTTTTTCGTTGTCCAAAGGATGAAGCAAGGTATGTATTATTATATCTACCTATTGTATAAAATAATATAAAAAATATAGTGCAATATGAATTAAAAAAGGGTTAAATCTTTCGATTTGTGTTATTTTAAGGCGGCTGTTAATAATTTTAAGCAAAAATATTCCCAAAAAAATCAGGATTTACTGATATCAGATATACCACCTGACCAATGCTACGATAGGATTAGAATTTGTAGCTTGCATTTTACTAAGGAGACTTTTACAACTGCTGAAAAGTTTTTTGTAATGGTATTTCTCATAAGACTTTTATGTAGGTGCTTTGATTTATGTAGAATTAATTATTTAGTGTATAGTGTATACATTTATATTATTAAATTTTAGGTTCAGAGTTTCTGATGGAAATAGTGAAAAACTGTTGCCACCTAAATTTCAGGATGTTGAAATGAAACTAATTTAAGACAATTACCTACTTTTTATTTTGTTTTATATAATTATATATAACCGTATTTACCATTATTAATTATGAAATTTGATGTGGAAAATTCTACTCGAAAAGTGATTACATTCTATTTACTGGCCGATGACGTCAACCAATCGATATTGCAGTTCGCACATAGATTTAGTTATACTAATCTATGTACGTACTGAAATATCGATCCGTTGACGTCACCAGCCGGTAAATGATGAGCACGAATTTGGCACATTTCGATGCAGAATTTAATTACTTTTCGAGTAGAAGTTCACAACAAATTTCATACTTAATAATGTTAAATAAGGCCATATTTTAATAAATGAAAGAAAATAAAAAATGCGGCATGTGCAAGAAGCCACACTTTTCGAAGACCCTCGGTAAACAAATATTCGCCACGCGCAAGCAAAATTGACCAAATTACGTTTAGAAGTCCCTCGTAAAGATGAGTATTTTACGACACAGTCAGGTGTGGCAGTACACTTTTGATCTTAAAAATTCAGTGTGCCGACGCTGAGTGGGGTAACTTATATTATATTCTGTAAACTTTGGCGTTGTCAAGTATAACCGATTTCCAGGAATTTAAGGAAAAACAAATGATTTTATATACATCGCCCATGACATTATGACATTATCATGTAGTATAACAAAATATTGATCACACTATATACCTTTCGTCATATCATAAAACAATTGGATGGTGAATGTGCTGCAGAATAAGAATGTTTCCCATTCAAATATTACGGATCCATTTTACACGTTCCTCGGCCTTTCACATCGGCATCATTGCCATTCATTTGGCTGCCTAAATTGCCCAACACCATCAAATGTTTTGTGGTAAATTGATTAGTTATTAGTATTCTATCAAAACATAACAACTTGTTGAATGAAAGCGCCTTTATAGCGACGATTTTAGCTTGCTGTAAGAAAAGTTATACTGCCTCGATATCCCATTGCGACAATTGTGGGTATCCTTTGAAAATTTTTTATGTCTCATATTTCTATGTTACAAACAGTACAAAGTTCGTACAACCTTCATGTACAAACAAAACAGTACAAAGTTCGTGCTAACTTCAGACAGGTGCCTTTTCCATACCAATTTCCTTCAGTAGACTTAGAGATCATTATGCTTAATTAATTTAGAAAAATAAAAAAATTGTAAAATGTATTCCGCATATTTACCTTTCCATCATCACTATAGTCTGAACTGCCACTAATTTTGTGTATACGATTAGGTAGCAAACCCATATTAATACTATGTTGTTCCTGAGGAGTACGAGGACGGCGTTCAACATTGCGTCTGCCTCCCCAAACGTGTTCATAACTGACATCCATTGGTGAAGCATTCAAAGCGCCTCTGATTGGTTGAAACATGCAGCTTTCCATTCCGTGCTGACTGCCTGAATCCTAAAATTATTAATGGGCGTCACTTTCTGTTATTTGCAAACAAAATGTTATATTTCCTTTGGGTATTTTCAGAATTCGCTTTATCAGCTTCGTCACTGCACATAAAAGGAGATCAACAAATCTTGAGGCCGGACCTCTACTTTCCAATGCTCAAACTCGGCCTTTGTCTTCATCATGTTTACAAAATTACGTAAGGTAAGGTGGGGTAACTGCGCCCAGAAATTTCGCAATTGAAATGTAAAGCCATGCAAATTTTTGTTTTAATCCCATATATTTTCAACTGTGATACATTAATCCATGAAGTATGGGGAGTGTAATAGTGTATGAATTGAGCAAATTTGTAATAATACGTATCGAAAAAACAGAATTATATTTTTTTTGGACTATAGGTCGCACTTGCCCGTATATTGGTGTAAGTGCGGTTCTGGCTGTAGTTTCGTACTTAAAGTGATATTAAAGTATTTTGGGGCAAGAGCGTATAGTTCAATGCAAAATCTACAAAATCCTGTCTCCAGATTTGTCGTGTATCTAGTGGATAAAATTTTAACTAAATGAACGGATGAGTTCAAAAAAACTTTTTATTTTCAATTTTCATTCCAACAAAATTAAAACTGGAATATAACATATAGGTATTACAAAAAGGAAAATAACACTGAAGCCTATGTCCAATGTAATAAATAATTACAGTAGAACCCCGATTATCCATGCGCGGGTTATCTGGGCTGCGGTTTATCTGTACCATGATTTCCCACTTAATACGCCGCAAGGGCGACGTGCATGACACAATTTTGATAGCCACCTGTTGCGGGTTAAAGCGAATGTGTGAGACTTATTTGCGCGCTAGACGAGTTTCTACACTGCTACATTCTCAACGCGTGTGTTTGTTTTTAAAATGGAAACAACCAGTGTTAAATGCAAGAGAAATGTTTTAACGATTGAACAAAAACTAGAGATTTTAAACAAACATGAAAAGGGTGAAAGTGTCGCATCATTATCACGAATCTATGAAGTTGGCAAACAAACAATATGCGATATCATTAAAAACAAAGTGAAACTACAAAATTTTATATCTCAGTGCGACTCTTTTAAAAACATATCTGCACGGAAATCATTGAAAGGATCAACTTTTCAACGACTCGATGAAGCACTTTCCAAGTGGTTTCTGCAGAAAAGATCGGAGGGCGTACCAATTTCTGGGCCAATGTGTGCTAAGCAAGCGGAGATTTTTCACAAACACTTAAAAATCAAGGAACCTTTCAATGCATCCAGTGTGGTTGCATCGATTCAAAAAATGTCGAGGGATTCGATAGCTTACAATTCAAAGCGAAAAGCTCAGTGCCGCAGGAGAAGAGATGGTGGAATTTTGCTATGAGCTGGAGATCATAATTACAGAAAATAATCTACAACCTTCTCAAATTTATAACGTTGACGAAACAGGGTTATACTGGCGGGCAATACCTACAAAAACATTAGCTGCAAGTAATGAGATGAGTGCACCAGGGTATAAAAAGGTAAAGACCGGATAACAATGTTATGTTGTGCTAATGCGTCTGGCGGTCATAGGAAAAGTTGCCACAAAAGGCACTTCTTCTGGATAATGCTCGTTGTCAACCCAATTGCTCAACCAATGGATCAAGGTGTTATTGAGACAATGAAACGCCTCTACCGAAAGGAACTTATGAACTTGTTGGATGAAGTTGATCTAATGAAGTTTTGGAAATCGTTCACGATCAAAGACGTAATTTTTACAGTGGCAAATGCATGAAGTGGAGTGAAAGAAATGGCCTTCAAAAAAGCTTTTTACAAAATAATGACGCTAGAGGAAGATGAAAGCATCGTAGAACATGATGATGAAGAAACGACCATAATTGAACTAACTGAATTAGTGATTCATCTGATTCATCCGAAAATGAGAGACAAACCAAAGAAAATGATGGGACGGCATCAGTCAAAAGAATATCTAACCGAGATGCTGAAGAAGCTGCCAATGTTCTACTAGACTATTTTGAACAACGAAATTCTTCGGACCTTATCGACATTTTGAACTTGCGCAAAATACGTCAGACGATTAAAAAAGATTGAAGAATTTTAACACAGACCAAAGTGATTTTTTTTCAAAAGCATAGTTACATACCTAAAATACATATCCGCTTTATGTAAATGCAAGTTAACATACATACCTACGTAGTTTTTATTTTTCTTATTTAGTGTAAAAGTTTACTTATGTAGAATTCTATTTTTTGTTATGTTATATTTTTATGCAATTTAAAAGTTAGTTTCAACTTATGAGATCTTCTTTTCTTTTGTTATATCTTTTTGGTACACATACAACATACATACATATTATATACATATGTATGTATATAATATAGGTACATATATGTATATAGGTACATATATAGGTACATATATGTATATGTATACATATAGGTACATATATGTAAGAAATAAATGTTAGGATTATACATGCTTTTCAGTTATCCATGCCTCGTCTGGTCCCGTGAAGCACGGATAATCGAGGTTCTACTGTACTTCTTTTCCTAAGTTACAACTGAGCTACAGTCGCACTTACCCCAGATCACATTTTATTAGGGGCAAGAGCGACATTGCAATTTGTAAAAAAACACAATATAATTATTGAAAATAACACTTACCACTTGATTCTATGTTCATATACTATGTATATGTTACCAAAAAAAACCTGTGAGGACAATATGATTGTTTAAAATGCTTCATATTACAGAAGATCATAAACTACGCCAACTTTGCAACCGAGAATTTTCGAGGTTAGCAACCGAGAAGAGGTTATGTCGTATGTGGTGACATCTCAAATAATTAAATTACAGATCTCTGCTAGGCACTATATTGTGTATTAGGGATTTATCTGAAGACTCATTAGAGGGCGATACCTGTTAAGCTCTTCTAATTAAATAATTATGGCATAGTCGCACTTACCCCAATACCGCTCTTACCCCACCTTACCTTACTGTATACTGATTACATATCAAAACGGTGGGTAATTACTTACCTGAGTTGGTCTTCTTAAATCTCTTCCATTAGATTGACTGAAGTAGGGGTTTTGAACGTTATCAGTATCCGTGAAACCGGGGGGTGGAGGGGGAATGCCGTATGCTCCAACCGCTTGCTGGGACAAATCACCATTTTTTACTTTTCGTCCTGGAAACACATTTAATTCATTATAAACTTGCCTATAGTTTCCTATTCTGATTTATAAAATTACTGAGATAGTAAGAAAAATGTATTTAGAAACAATTAATAATAGATAAAAAAAATAATAAATAGTATTTAGAAACAAATCATATTATTACCTAATACCAAAATTAGGGGCTCTCGCCGAACACGTCATCTGCGAGAGATCTTAAGCGCGAGTCTCACACAGTGGCATGTAAATACCGTTGTAAATACCGTTAAGTTTTCATCTTCTCAAAATGTAATTGCCAAGAATCTGTGTTTCTGTATATACAGAGGTGCGCTACGTGTGTTTGTGAGTTTTCTCAAAAATTCAAGTGGCTTACCATGTTTGCATCCTAACTCGTGGTTATAATGCAATCAACATTTATCAGTGATAATTTTAAAGGCTTTTCCAAGCAATACAAAAAATGTTCTATAAGTTTTTCCCAAAAATTGCGTTGTTTAACATTAAATACTTCGAACTGAGTCCTCGCACAATTCTCTCACACGTGACATCACAGTCGCCTGCGCGCTGTAATACTGTTCTTTTGTGTATCGTGAATCGTGGCAATTTTCTCTTTTTGGATCGCATTAAAAAATTTTGGATGGTAATATTCATACATGATGTGTTTTTGGACCTAACAAATGCGTTAGATCGGGCATTTTATAAATATGTATAAAATAGAGAGGTAAAGCTTATGATCGGTCATGTTAGAATAGAATAGTAGAACACAATAACATTTATTTTTATATAGAATTTCATTTTTGCATAATTTCACATAACTGTCTTTAATGAAGTGGAGAAAACAAACATTGAACAACCCACAAAAGAAACCTTGTAAGTGGGACAGTTCATGCTGCATCTTGCCACAAGAAATTTCGACGAGTTAATACACAAATTTTATATAGGTAGTAGTAAACTACATACTTTCACATAAAAAGCTAAAGCAAAATAACAATAATAACAAAAACAAAGAATATATATCATATACAATAACCTATTCAATAATCATTTTACCTACCTATACAATATACAATAACTTTTATTTTTTGAGAATTTCGACTCTACCAACATCGACAATATTTTCTTTTGCATCCTTTTTAAATTTTATTATGGCAAAAGTGTTTTTTAATTGTTGAGGTAGTGCTGCATTGTATAGCCTAGGCGCTAAATATTCATAGCACCTTTGACCAATAGTTTTTAAGGATATCCTCGTTTTAAAAATGTCATTTGTTTTATTTCTTGTTTGATAAGTATGATCTAGAGGTTCAAGTTTATTTTTATTTCTAAATTGATTAATTATAACGTTAAGGAAATATAACTGTGTGATGTCCAAAATACCACTGTCAGTGTAAAGTGAACCAATTAGTTGGGTAAGTACGCTCTTTATTGTTACTGGATAGGGCTGGAACCTTTGATGTAACTGTAACACTCGGAGTAGTTTCCACAAACACCAAAACACTTTCACTTCGCTCGACGCGCGTTTCGCCAACCAAGTTGGCATCATCCGGAGATGATTAAAACTAATCTTAAACTACAAAATCTACCATATTTATACTATTTTCATGGTGACGTCACTAATGATATCACCGTGAAATTTACGCTTACTAATCACGCTTCAATCATCGGTTGCTAAGCAACGCGTAAAGCGGGCTATACGGGATAAGTCCCTTGTCGCTATTCATACTACTATTACATTTTACAATTTCTATGCTCTCAAATGCATCCAACTGTCTATTATTGGTAACATTTCTAACTAATCTTAAAATACTAATATCTATTCTATGATTGTTGTCAAAAGCATGTTGTGCAACACTAGACTTATCTGTTCTTCCATATTTTAGATGAGCCATATGTTCTTTAAATCTGGTGTTAATTGATCGTCTCGTTTGTCCAACATATTTTCGATCACAATCATTACAACTAATTTCGTAAATCCCAGACCTTTCATTTGGCACAATTTTATCCTTTGGATTGTCTAAAAGTTGTTGTAATTTGTTGGTCGACGAATTAATCGCTGTTATACCCGCGTTTTTGAAAACCTTACTCAAACCACGAGTAAACCGGGGTTCGTACGGGATGGATATATATTGTGGAGCCTCTATATCCTTTTGAAAGGTCGTAGAATTACGAAGTGTGTCCTTAAATTTACGCTTCCTAATTAGTTTTTCAACTATATCTCTAGGATAACCATTACTCACAGCTATATCTTTAATTAATACTTTTTCTTTTTCAAATCTCTCATTACTGAGAGGGAAACTTAGTAAACGATGGATCAAGAAATCTTTTCATTTCGATTGGAGTAATAGAGTTTATCACTTGCGTAATTCTATTTCTAAGGTCTTCTATATTATGTGGTTGTATCTTATACAACTTTTCCTTGATATGAGTCCAGTTAAGATCTGGAGATCTCGCGCCTAAACACATTTTTAACAACTCTACTAACTTACTAAAAGGTAAACCAATAATAAAACGCAAAAATTAAATGACAACTGTCCAGAGAAACTTTTAAATAATGCAACAGTACTGTCAAAATCTATATGAAAATCGGTAAATAGTTCTTTTGTTTTACACAGCCCTCCTGAATCAAAGTTCTGTTTAAACATAATTTTTTTATTGTTTATCTTTTGTGACAGTGCAAGTGAACATTCAGTCGCCTATACCTCATAAACTATTAGGTTTAGGCAGGCAACAGCAGAAACAAAAAATATCCAGAGAAGTAAGTAGAATGCAAATTTAATGTTCAATACAGGGTGTTCTATTAAAAATATCGAAGTAATTTGAGCCTGAAAATCACTTTTCGTAGTACTTCCAGTACAACTGGAAATGAAAATTTAAAGACTTTATCAAATGTAACTCCCCAAAAAACTTAAATAACCGTAACAGATTTGTTCCTACATTCAACTGTTTTATGTGAAAATGAAGTAATTTATCATTGATACAACATTTTCAACCGCCATTTTCTCGAAAACTGTCAAAGATAGAAATAGGTTATGCTACATGTTTTGGACCTAGAATTTTTTGGGCAATCTAAATGTCTAATAATATATAGGGTGATCCATTAAAAATAACAAAGTTTATACTGTTTCCGGTTAAACCGGAAATGGAAATCAGATCTTGATGCAATCAAACTATGCACCGTTGTCAACCATACAACTTTCCAAAATTTTAAATCAATATATTTTTTTACAAGGAAGTTATAGACTGGCTAGTAATATCGTAGGCACCCGGTATACTATCCTCACATCACGACACCCGCCAACAAAACATGGTTAGTTGTTAGTTTGTCAGTTATACCACAGTCTACAGAGAAGTCTATGGTCATAATCTTCTTCTTTTTCTTTAAGTGCTCGTGTACGTGTACTTATTATAAGATATAAAATGAACTACTACTTACTTTTTTTATTTTACGAATTTTATGACAGATATTTCCATTTTAGGACGTTTTTAGGACAAAATGGCAAATTTTATGATTTTTATGATTTTAGGACCTCTGAGAGCCCTGTACCCGCATTGATTGCTGATTGCTCGAAAACTACTGGACCAAATAGAATTGAGTATAGAAACTTGTTTGTAGCAAATTTCATAAGGAATATTCTTAGTAACATTTTTTGTGAGATTGACCGTTTTCGAGAAAAACACAAGAAAATGTCAGAGGGCACGTTTGGGGTGGTTTCTGGGGTGAAGCTACCTCTTTACAGTTTAAAACATTTTTGATTTAAAAAAGTCTTACTTCTGCGGGTATAATCTCCAAATGGCAAAACATTATAATTTAGTTTTTCTATTCTTCAATTCACTGTCTAATAAAGGGTCCGCCAATAAGCGCGCTCGATCTTTAAAATGAAATAAAGCAAGTTGTGTGAGAGGTATAAATGAAATTTATTTTTTGTTTGAAAGAGTATTCGAAGGCATTATGTATGGAAAATAATATCGGTCAAATGTCCACCTCGGCTTCGCTGGGTGGCGCGCATACGAGAAGTCCAATTTTCAATGACTCTGGCGCACAAATCGGGCTGTATTTCATCGATGGCGTGGCGTATGTTGACTTTGAGGGCATCAGTGTTTTGTGGTTGGTTTGCGTAGACCTGTGATTTAAGAAAACCCCACAAGAAATAGTCTAGTGGGGTTAAATCGCACGATCTCGGTGGCCAGTTGATGTCGCCTCCGCGCGGATAACCATTCCTCCGAAGCGCTCGTGCAGAAGATCCATTGTGGCGCGCGCTGTGTGGCTCGTAGCGCCGTCCTGCTGAAACCACATATCCTCGACATCCATATTGTCGATTTCATGCCAGAAAAAGTTCGTTATCATGGATCTGTATCGTTCGCCGTTTACCGTGATGGACACACCATCGTCGTTCTCGAAGAAATACGGCCCGATGATGCCTCCGGCCCAAAATCCACACCAAACAGTTACCTTTGCTGGGTGCATTGCGACCTGGTGGACCTCCTGTGGATTGTTCTCGGCCCAATAACGGCAATTCTGCTTGTTGACATTCCCATTTAACCAAAAATGTGCCTCATCGCTGAAGATGATTTTGCGACCAAAATCGGGGTCGACTTCCCAAAGCCCAATCAGCCTAACTTTCCCTAAAGCCCAATCAGCGAAGATACGGCGCTGTCTATGGTCGTTTATTTTGAGCTCTTGTGTCAGCTGGATCTTGTACGGATGCATGCCCAAATCCAGATGCAAGATTCGGCGAAGTGATGTTTCCGAAAGGCGGAGTTCCTGTGCGCGACGTGAAATTGACTGTCGCGGATTTTCACGCACACTATCGCGCACAGCGGCGACATTCTGGGCAGATCGGACGTTTCGACGACGCGTCGGTGTTGGCTGATTGTTCACCGAACCGGTTGCCTCGAATTTGTTAATCAAACGACGGATAGTCGACTCAGCAGGACGATCAATTGCACCGTAAAATTGGCGGAGCGCGCGGAACGTTGCTCGAACCGATGAATGATTTTCGTAATAAGTTTTAACGATTTGCACATGTTGCTCGCGGCTGAATTGGTTCATGGTGATTTGTGAAGATACACTGAATAATAACAACTACGTTTGCCAACTCTACCACAAACAACATGGCCGCCATGAGCTGTCAAAGATCGAGCGTCCCTATTGGCGGACCCTTTATATGATTGGACTATACACAGTATGAAGTTTAAAAAAGCTTGATTGGTACTAGATTAAGCCGTCTGATTCCATGTTTTTCTCTGCAATCGTGCCTTCTAGGTACAAAGTACAAACACAAATATGTTAGATACCTATGTATGATTATCTAACATATCTTAAGTAAAGACAGATAACACAAGGCATATTAATTATCTAATTTTGCAGAGATAAATAATGATTAGATGTTCTATGACTATAATACAATATATGACTATAATATAATATGTTCTATGACTATAATATAATAATTTAATGAATCAAACCAACATTCAGACATTTATATGGTACTTTAAAGGCTGCTTAATGATAGATGTTAACTTATTCCGGTAACTTATGCCGTTAACTTATTTACGGCTGGTTCATGATGGATGTTAACTTATTCTGGTAACTTTAAAAAATGACATATTGACTGACCACATAATTTTATATCCATCACAGTCAGTACACTGTATTAGCTTATCAAATTTAATTTTAAAAACAATTACCAATATTTGAAAGCAAAGAACCACACAAAGGCCAAATGACAGAT
>CAXKVY010012508.1:0-33754 GCA_964058915.1 Tetropium fuscum | reverse complement strand
GAGATACAGTACACAAAAATATGTAAAAAATTTTAATTTTTCCGTAGAATTCAATAAACCAAAATACAAACCACTGGCACCTCCAGATTCCATAGTAAATTGGGCCCAAAGTTGGCCAAAAACCATGGCCATTTACTCGGCCATGGTGCCATAAAATGAAAAAAGTTTTTTTGCAAAAGTTGTAGAACTATTAAATACAGATCGATCTGTGGAAATACGATGTCAAAAAATTCAAAAATAAATAATTTATTTGCAAAAAATCGTTAAAATTCGCGATTTTTTGAAACGCTCATATCTTCGTGATAATATCATTTTTTTACGAAACTTGGTGAAAGTGTAGCTCTCTACTAATTGAAAAGATCGTTTTCAAAAATTTTTAAAATATTATAAACTTTTTGCAAAAATTTTTGCTCTAACCGAGTTTTAAGATTTTGTAATTTTTGACCACCCCGTATAATAACCATAACTTTTGTCGACATTACTTTAGGCAAGCAAAACATTTTATAAATAATTGCGTTTCCCGAAAACCAAACATTTTTTGAGATTTTGTAATTTGTGACCGTCCCGTATAAAAAATATGATTTTTGTCGACGTCATTACTATTTTTTGGGCAAATAAAAACTTTTATAGACAATAATAATTTCTCGACAATGTAAAATTGTATCCAAAGTACAAACTTTACTCTTACCGAATTTTAACATTTTGTAATTTTTGACCACCCCGTATAATAAACATAATTTTTGTCGACATTACTTTAGGTAAGCAAAAACTATTATATTGTTATAATAACGTTTTCCCGAAAACTAAAATTTTTTTGAGATTTTGTAATTTGTGACCACCCCGTATAAAAAAATATGATTTTTGTCGACGTCATTACTATTTTGGGCCAGTAAAAACTTTTATAAATAATAGCGTTTTCGCGAAAACTAAACATTTTTTGAGATTTTGTAATTTGTGACCACCCCGTATAAAAAATATGATTTTTGTCGACGTCATTACTATTTTTTTGGCAAGTAAATACTTTTGTAAATAATAACATTTTTTTTGTAATTTTTGACCACCCCGTATAATAAACATAATTTTTGTCGATATTACTTTCGGCAAGCAAAACATTTTATAAATAATAGTGTTTTTCCGAAAACCAAACATTTTTTAAGATTTTGTAATTTGTGACCATCCCGTATAAAAAAATATGATTTTTGTCGACGTCATTACTATTTTTTGGGTAAATAAAAACTTTTATAAACAATAACATTTTCTCGACAACGAAAAATTTTATACGTGGTGATCAAAAAGTACAAACTTTACTCTTACCGAATTTTAAGATTTTGTAATTTTTGACCACCCCGTATAATAAACATAATTTTTGTCGACATTACTTTAGGCAAGCAAAAACTTTTATAAATAATAGCGTTTCCCCGAAAACTAGAATTTTGTTGAGATTTTGTAATTTGTGACCACCCCGTATAAAAAATATGATTTTTGTCGACGTCATTACTATTTTTTGGGCAAGTAAAAACTTTTGTAAATAATAACATTTTTTTTTGTTATTGTTGACCACCCCGTATAATAAACATAATTTTTGTCGACATTACTTTAGGCAAGCAAAACATTTTATAAATAATAGTGTTTTTCCGAAAACCAACCATTTTTTAAGATTTTGTAATTTGTGACCATCCCGTATAAAAAATATGATTTTTGTCGACGTTCTCGAATTATTAAATTTATGAAAATTATAATTATGATTATGAAAATATCCCGATTATTCCCATCACTACTAGCAATGCGCTACCTCTCCCAATCCCAATATAGCTGCACTGAATACTCCTCACTCCCCAGTACTCTTCACGCCGCTAGAAGGCCGAGCGCTGCGATATCTATATGTATTGCGTCACTCGATCGCGACACCGCTGTCTTTTGGCCTTGAACGAAAACTTCTAACTTAGCCCCTATATAAAACATAATCATTTCCAATGATAAAAATTATCTCAGCTCCAAAGGGCCGTAGATAAAAAAAAAATTGTTGTAATTTTTTTGAAAAAATAGCAGCTATTCAATGATGCCAACAAAAAAGAAAAAACATTTTTTTTTTTTTAAAAAAATCGATTTTTTTGTTGTTAAAAAAACCCGATTTTTCGCATATTAACGATCAATTTAAAAAGCGCGCAATAAATTAAAATGTTAGTACAACATTTCGAGGAAATTTTAAGCTGAAAATTGACTCCAAATATGAAAGTGTGTATGAGCTATCGAGATTTAAAAAAACGTGTTTTTTCGAAAAAATCATTTTTTGCACAAATTTATACTATTTTTAAATTTTTTGTAAATAATCTTTTTCAGTTAGTAGAGAGCTACACTTTCACCAAGTTTCGTGAAAAAATTATTTGTTGTCACGAAGATATGAGCGTTTCAAAAAACGTAATTTTTAATAATTTTTTGCAAATAAAATTCGCAGACCGATCCGTAATTAATAGTTCTACAACTTTTGTATAAAACTTTTTTCCTTTCATGCCACCATGACACAGTAAAATTGAAAAACCCGCTTTTGGCCATCTTTGGGCCAAATTTACTATGAGACCCGGAGGTGCCAGTTGTTTGTATTTTGGTTTATTGAATTCTACGGAAAATTTCCGATTTTTTCCATATTTTTGTTTACTCTATCTCCACATAAGGGTCAAAATCCGTATGCAGACTCAAAATATGTACCGCGAGAGTCTGTGTTTGAGTAGCAGATTACGATTTTTTTATCACAATAAATTTTCAAGATGGCAGCTCCTAGACGACTGATGAAATTTATGATTAAAAGTTCAATTCGATTCAAATTCTGTATCTCGAGGTTTAAAGTGGTAGCAGATAGTGGATTTTACCAAATAAATATTCAAGGTGGCGCGGGACTCTAACAATTAATTTTTTTTCTGATACTGTATCTATAAAACATTCGTAAATCCTAATTAACGTTAATTGCATTATCTGTATCTCAACCTAATTCATATTTCGTAACCTAATTGAAATTTACAAGTTCTGACTGCATACTGCTAATACATAATAATTATATATATCTAGGTATCGAGATATTCTTTTATCTGCCATTTACAATCTGTAAATTAACTCAGCTAAATTTGGTAGCCACATCATGAGATTCCGATGACTTTTACGATGACTTCGCTGGACCCATCTCTTAAAAATACCACGAAGGTCAATAGGTCAACCGTGAACCAAAAATCCTGCTAGGTCTTTGCCAAACTGGTTTCACTTCTAAAGATAGCAGGATTCGCACTCTGTGTTGATTTTTTTTACACACTGAATAAATAACGCTGCCTGTTATGATTTAGTATGTCTGACTGGGGCTTTGAAAGGAACACGGATAAAAAACATGTTAATTATTTAGGACTGATGTCCGAATAGAAATAGAGATTAGCCTAAAATAAAATTGGGTACTCTAATGTTGTTATGAAGAATGGCGCTTTAAAATATATATATTCAGGTCGTGGCAATTGACTTACCGTTATTTGAGAAAAACAAATTTGCATTCAAAACAATTTTGTTTATTCATGTATTTAGATTATTTATCAATCAAATTTTTAAATATATAAAATAGAATTTGTAACCACGGAAATTAAAAACCATTTAGTTTACCTTGTTTAAAGAATCATAGTAGGCTGCTGTCACACGTGAAATGAGATTGTTATAAAATAAGTTAGTACGTAATAATTTAATTAAACAGTGAATTTTTTTATTACCGCGATAAAGGAATTTTCTGTACAAAGAAAAAGGGTTTACGATACATTTTGTGGGTTCATTAAGCTTATATTATTTTGACAGAAATAAATATGCTAATAGGTAAACAAATTTGTATGGAGTTGTAACAAATGGTGGTAAACGCCTTTTTAGAAGGCAGATATGACTGCGTTTTCCTGAAAGTGTCTCTTTCCCAAAATAATTTCACATTACAAAAGAGAAGATGTGGAAAAAATGCTGAAATCACGAGGACCCATGAAAACTATAGGTTATAGTTTGGATAGATAGGAGAATCAAAAAATATCTCAAAGGGATCCGTGGTTATCAGGAACAAGAATATCTGGAATCATCGACCAGCCCAATGTTGTACAAAAGGTGATGATCTTGCCCAGGGGCATTTCCCTCAAATTGGCCATAGAAGGCCAACGTTCCCCCAATATGGATACCCTGGACGATGACACGGCGGGACATTCGCAAAGTACATGCTCGATCGTTTCATCTTCTTGTTCACATCCTCTGCAGATGGGCGTGTCACTTTGTCTCATGTTATAGAGGTGTTTCCTTACCCGACAGTGTCCGGTTAGGATTCCTGTAACAAATCGCAGTTTACCCCTGGACATTGCCAGATAGTTCCTCGCCGTCTCTTCGCTGGGATATCTCAAGAGATTTCTGGCCAACTGACAGCTACTCGTTTCATCCCATAACGTCTTAAATTTTTTGTGGGTGTTTTCCTTTATTAATTGTAGTTTCGCTGCAACTGGTAGTGTACTTGAAGGACCAGGCCCAAGGATACTCAGGCTGGCTACCTTCTTGGCCAGTTTGTCAGCTTCTATATTGCCGTTGCATTGTGAGTATCCTTTGACCCAGCACAGGCAGATGTTATTCATCTGACATGCTCTCACAAGTGCTTGATCATGACATTCCCATGTTGATCCTAGTTATTTTATAATTTTTCAGGACCAGTAGTGATTGTCTACTATCTGTGCAGATTCTTATTGTCTTGCCCGTTATTTCTCTGCGAGCAATCTCTTGTGCGGCTATGGTTATACCAGCGAGTTCTGTTTGTACTACACTGGCATTTTTATCCATAGTCCTGCATCGGAGCTCGCAGATTCCTGGAATATATACCACAGCCTGCTTCATCCTTTTTCTTTGATCCGTCCGTGAAGACATAGTTTACACCTTCAACGCCGGCCTCGTCTTCACCAGTAGTATGTATGGTGTAAGGTTTATCAAAGACAAGCCGAGGCGGAATACCATCTGCACATGCCTGTAAAAGGGGTATATTTCTGACAGCCTCAATCCACAGGCGGCTTCTGGTTTGGCCACAGCTTGCCTTTGGTAGTATGCCAACGGATTTAAGGCGAATCATGGTAGTCAGAGCCACTTCTTCTAGATGTAGGTCTAGCGGTGGAAGACACAGCATTATCTCCATTGCTCTCGTTGGTGTTGTTCGCATGGCTCCAGTTATGCTCAGACAGGCAACTCTTTGTACCTGGCATAGCTTGAGTTTTGCTGTTATTTGTTGACTCCTGGGCCACCAGACAACAGCTCCATAGGCCAAAATTGGTCTTATGATAGCAGTGTAAATCCACAGGACCACCCTGGGTTTCATTCCCCAGGTTTTCCCTACGGTCCTGCGACACTGCTCGTATGATATGTAGGCCTTATTTATTCTTCTTTAGAGTTGAAGATTCCAGTTTAATTTAGCATCGAAAGTTACCCTCAAGTATTTCACCTGTGGTGCAAAATTTAGTGCTGTGTTTAGGAGAACAGGTGCTCTCATTGGCTCCAGTTTTCTTTTCCTTGTAAAGAGTACCATTTCCGTCTTCCTGGGGTTGACGGATGGGGCATACTCCTCACACCAATTTTCGATTATTCTTAGGGCCACCTGCATTCTCTGACAGAGGGCTCCTTCGAATTTTCCATTAAGCAGTATCGTTAAGTCATCTGCGTATGCAATTGTGTAGAATCCTTCCACGTTGAGGTGGTTTAGGAGGCTGTCAAGAACCAGATTCCATAGCAGTGGTGATAAAACACCTCCCTGCAGACAGCCTTTCGCAACCAGTCCTCTTATGACAGTGTCTCCTGTACTGATTTGTACTGTTCTTTTAGAGAGCATGTTGGATATCCAGCTGCTCACAATATGAGGAACGTTCCTATGTGATAGGGCCGCTGTAATTTTAGGAAAGGTGGTCTTGTCAAACGCACCTTCTATATCTATGTAGACACCCAGGGTGGATTCCTTATGACCCAGGAACAAGAATAATAGCTGATATTCCTGAACTGGAAGTTAGTCTAAGGACTGTTCCACAATCCGCGACGATTAGTTGAAGCGATACTTATTTTTTTACAGTAAAGCTGTGATAAAACGGTTTAATGTTATATCGAGTATATCTAGAGAATCTCTCGGTCGATTTTAGTGTTTCAGGTCTTAAAATATTCACAAATATTTTTTTATACTATTTTCACTTCACTGTTTTCATCAAAAAATTATACAATATACACTTCTCCAAGAAATTAACACACCACTAAAAAATAAACAAAAGTTTGAAGTTTTTGAATTTTTGTCTAGCAAGTTAGAATTTAATTCGTACTCTAGCATTATCTTTTCTTAACATTCTCTCTTTTTATTGAGTTTATTATATACATTAGTACCAGAATACACAATTTTATAGCATAACATGTTTTTCTTCATTTCATTTTGGAAAAACAGAAGTAAGTAGCATGCTATGGAAAAAAGAAGAGACATGTGCATTAAATATCAAAACGCATTTGGAAGTAGTGTGTTTATTGTAGCCGTATATTTCTCCATTATTTTTGTCAATATGAACCGTGAAGTACAAATCTTAGTGGTGAATAATGTGCAAGCCAGGGATAACTAGACCCCTCTAGCGGTCAGTTGCTACTACTCATCAGACATTACTAAATAATGGCTTGTGACAAGCAGCGTCCAGCGTTTGGTATATAAACGTCCCAATGAACGGTATGCACAGTGCAATTCCTCTAATACATTATTCGAGGGCGGATCTGTGATGGTGTGGGCAAGAATTTCTTTGAGCGGTCACGGAACTTGTCATCATTAATGGAAGCCTTACAGCTGTACGGTACATATAAGACAACCACGTGGTTCCATATGCGCCATATATAGCGAAGGGCTTTATTTATGTTAATGCCAGACCTCATGTTTCTCGAGTTCTGCAAAATTATATGGCAGAAGTCGGAATCGACACCATGACATGACCAGCTAAAAGCCCGGACTTAAATCCAATGGAAAACCTCTGGGATAAGGCTGGTAGTAAATTGAATTGGAACAAAATGAAATAAGGTCGCTTATTTTAAGTATGAATCGGCGTTGCCAAGAAGTTAATCATGATAGACGCAGAAATACACGCTCTTGACATTCCTTATTTGCATTTTGTTCATTTCCATTTAACTTTTTTTTCGATATTACCTTTAAGTAAAAACGTAACAATTTTAACAAACAATTTTATAGCATAACACTATACAATTGTATAATTCTGGTACTAATGAAGATAATAAACTGAGTCAAAAAAGGGAATTTTAGGAAAAGGTAAGGCTAGAATTCGATTCATCATCAGCCGAGTTGATGTAATCAAAGATCTGGGTATTTATTTTGACAGCAAACTCACTTTTGTTGAACATATAAACCATATTGTTTCTAGTGCCTAAATCTTATGGCTTCATTTACCGCAATTGCCGAGACTTTTCCAATATAAGCATCTTCAAATCTCTGTTTTATGCTCTGGTGAGGTCAAAACTAGAATACGGGTCGATTATATGGTATCTTTTTGCAAGATGGATCTTATCCTCTTAGAGGTCTGTATCAAAATTATTTACTTGCGAGATTTAATTTTGACTCTTTAGAAACCAGACACAATACCATGCTAATAATAATAATAATGTTTATTTGCATAAATAGTAGATTATAAAATATGAACAATGTATATATGTATATAAATGTTAGACAGTATTATTAACTAGCTAAATCTGAAAACAAACAATTTAAATTCATAATAATACGCAACAATAATAAAGTACAGTAAATACTTATAAACACATAAAATTACAAATAAACAAATATACTCAATAAGTGACTTAACACTTGTTTTGAGGTAAGATAAAATAACTAAGATAAATAGAACTAGGATAAATAATATAATATGATACCACTAGTATGAATTACAATATAGTGTCACGAGTATTTACAATTTACGAGTGGTTACCACGAGTATATACGAGTAGTTAGTACAAAAATCTCAACGTTTTAGTTATAAAGATTATAAGGTAGGTAAGTTATTTAAGAAGTAATTGTGAAATATGATTCTTGACTGTTGAAATATATAATGTTTAAGTTTTTTTTTGTATGATGTAATATTAACTATATTTTTAATTTCGACAGGAACTGTGTTATAGATTTTAGGAGCTAGATATTCATAGGATCGTTGTCCAATAGATGTTAATATCAAAGGTATAGTATGGAGGTGTCTTTGTCTAGTATTGTAGGTATGACCCGGCAATGATATGTTATTCTTTACCCGGTGATACTTTATGTTGAGATTGTAATAGTACAATTGTCTAATATCAAAAACTTGTACCTCTTTATATAATAGATTACTAGGGTGTGTTAAGTCTTTATGTAGTAATATTCTCAAGAATCTTTTCTGAATAATTTCCAGAGGACGTAAATGAGTTTTAAGTGAACTGCCCCACGCTAATATACTGTAGCGCAAATGGCTTTCCACCAAGGCAAAATAAAGTATTCTTAATTGTTGTATGTTAAAGATATTTCGTAAGTATTTAAATCTATAGAGCATCGTCTGTAGTTTCCTTATAGTATATTTTACATGTTTATCCCATCGTAAGTGCCTGTCAATGACAACTCCTAAATATTTAATTTCTGTTGAGGGCATGATGATATGTTCTTTCTTATGAATTTCAATTTTTATTTGAGAAAATGGAGGAAGACCAGAAGCATAGCAGCTAAATGGTAAGTAGTTAGTTTTTTCGAAATTTATTGTTAGTAGCTTGTGATCGAATCAGTTTTTAATATCCGTTAAGTCCTTTGCAACATTTATTTTTAATTCTTCCCATGAGTTGGCTTTGAAAAATATTGCAGTGTCATCCGCGAATCCTATAATGTCTGCTCTACACAAGGATAGAGAAAATAGATCATTTATATAGATAGAGAACAAAACCGGACCCAACACTGTACCTTGTGGCACTCCATATTCTACAGGTAGTGTATCACCTATTACATTATTTACTTTCACGCTCTGATGTCTGTTGGTTAGGTAACTTTGAAACAGTTTTAAACTATTCCATCTGATACCAATGTCATCAAGTGATTGTAAAAGTAAGGAATGACTAACTGTATCAAACGCTTTTGATAAGTCAATAAACGTACAGAGACAGGCTTTTGATTGATTTAGTGCAGAGTGGATTTTTGTTGTTAAAGCTACTATTGCATCTTCAGTCGACACATTCTCTTTAAATCCAAATTGGTTTTCAGAAATTATGTTATAGATTATAATTAGATTCTTATTTAATATCTTGAATGGCAAGCTTGATTGCCCTGATCTGTTAAATAAAATAAATTATCTGATACCTCGCCTAAATTCTAGACAGCAAACTTTATTTTACTGTGTTACTCCTAGATCAAATATTTTAAGAAAGTCCCCAATATCTCTGATGTGTGAACTGTTCAATCGTATCTCTTCTGATTGTGATATTCACTGTGATAATTTGAAGAGTATATGTAACTGGGTAGCTCGGTTAGCTTAAGTAAGGTAAGGTGGGGTAACTGCGACCCAGAAATTTCATAATTGAAATATAAAATGCCATGAAAATTTTTGTTTTTATCCCATATATTTCCGACTGTAATACATTAATCTATGAAGTATTGGGAGTGTAATAGTGTATGAATTGAGCAAATTTGTAATAATACGTATAGAAAAAAACAGAATAATTTTTTTGAACTATATGTCGCACTTACCTCGTATAATAGGGTAAGTGCGTTTCTGGCTGTAGTTTCGTACTTAAAGTGATATTAAAGTATTTTGGGACAAGAGCGTATAGTTCAATGCAAAATCTACAAAATTATGTCTCCAGATTTCTCGTGAATCTAGTGGGTAAAATTTTACCTAAATGAACGGATTAGTGTATAAAAACTTTTAATTTTCAATTTTCGTTCTACCACAATTAAAACTAGAACATAACATATAGGTATTACAAAAACTAAAATAAGACTGAAGCCTATGTCCAATGTAATAAATAAATACTTCTTTTCCTAAGTTAAAACTGAGTTACAGTCGCACTTACCCCAAATCACATTTTATTAGGGGCAAGAGCGACATGGCAATTTGTAAAAAAAAACAATGTAATTAATGAAAATAACACTTACCACTTGAAGAACAACGTATATGTCACTAAAAAAACCTATGAGGACAATGATTGTTTAAAATGCTTCAGATTACAGAAGATTATTATAAACTACCCCAACTAAGCAACCGAGAATTTTCCATAAGTGGTTATGTCGTATGTGGTGACATCCCAAATAATTAGATTACAGATCTCTTCTAGGGACTAATTTGTGTATTAGGGATTTATCAATTTTTTTGCAATTAAATAAATATGGCATAGTCGCACTTACCCCTAAAACGCTCTTACCCCACCTTACCTTATTAGGTACTTGTTTGATTTGTTGTACTAAATTATATTTTGTTTGTTTGTTTCATTTATATGCATATTATGCATATGCATATTTAGTTTGGCTAATAGTATTACGTCTTATGCATTGTGTTACTGTTTTGTATTATTTTACTTCTATTTATATTGTTATATTTTAATTATTACTTGTATTGCTTTTATTCCTGTAATTGGGTTTTTCTTCCTGTTGGAATAAATAAATATTATTATTATTATTATTATTATTATTATTTAAATTCTAGCTTGTTGGTTGAACTACAGGGTGTTACAAAATTTAATGGAAAAAATACGTCGCAAAATACGTCGCAGTTATGAAGAGGTATATAAAATTTCTTTGAAAAATCAATATAACATTCACATTCCTGAATAAAGATGCAAAAGATAAATAAAATAAAAATAAATAAAATCATCGAAATCGGACAATAAGTCTAGACAAGAATTAACTTTAAACTTTTGGTTATTTGTTGGTGGTGAGTCAATTTCTTGGAGAACCCTACATATCACAGACCGCATTTTTAGAAGATTTCTTTGTCGATTTTTTTGTTGAAAAATCAAAAATGAATATGTCGCGTGTGTCAAGTATGTTATAACGCACTGTATATATACTGAAAACATATCAGTTAATTCAATTTTAACTTATAAGGCTAATAGGCCAGTCGCCAGTCGAAGTTTCCCCCCTCGATAGAGGCCTGCGCGTCGGTTGGGAGCTTTCGCCGATTTCTGGGAGATCATGTACCATGACCTATTACTAGAGATGCAACGGATAGTTGTTTGGCCGGATATCGGATACCGGATGTCCGGCGAGCTGCGAGGCCGAATATCCTGCGGCCGGATATCGATACCCGTTCGAGTCGCACAGGCGTGGCACAGCGAACGCCATCGGATCGATTCGGGCGGTTTCGGGTATCAGTATCAGTCGTTTACTCGTTGCTTGCTGCATGATATGCGTCGTAAAAACTAAAAACAATTGAAACATTTTAAAAACGTTTTAAAACATTTTAGTTTTTAAGAAGGTTCTTTTATTTTCTTTGTGACTTTTTGTAACTTTTTCTACTTTAAATAAAAGCAGTCATAATTATAAGCCATTTTATTATTATTTACCACACAAAGATTTATGTATTAAAGTTGATTTTAGGGTATTGTGTCGCAGTTTTTGAGTATCCGGTATCTGGCCGGATATTAAATTTAGGCCGGATACCGGATAGTCTCCGGATATCCGTTTTATCTGTACCTATTACTGCAAATATAGCTATATCCAAAACGGAAACTAATAACATTCTATGCAAACAGGCTGGTTGGGTATATATTTTTTGCAACTGAACACATAATACAATATTGTGTCTAACATTTAATTATGCAATAGGTATAATCAATAATTCATAATAATTTTTGGATCAAAAATTATTGGCAAATAATGTAATAATAAACAAACCACTGATACTTGAACAGGAATTATATAGATAAACATTTACAACCTTATAATCTTTTTTTAATAAATATATCTACTATGACATATCTTCAATGGTCGACCTATAAATTTAATAAAAAAGGATGATAATTAATTTATTTGTTTTTTTTTTGTTTATTGCTTGCGATTTGTTTATTACTTCTAAATCATAAGACGTTTCAAGAGTTTCAGGCCTAAAATCCGTTAAATAAACCTGACATACCTACGTTCTATCTGTTTTAGCATAAACATCATTTGTTTATTGAAAATCGGAGAACTAGAATCTATTCGAGAACTATTTCGCATACAGTTTTATTTAAAAAAACACTTCCGTTTTAGAAATGATAATCCTTGAAATATTGAAGTATATAACAAACTTTTAAAGGCCTTAATTCAAATTAAAAGCCTGTGTAACATTTTAAGATATTCAGAAAATGTATCTAATAAAAATATATTATTTCATGGCAAAATACAAACATGTTTGAAATAACAATAAAATAGGAAACAAATATTCTTATAATTTTCCGTTTTGTGTAAAACATTTTTATTATAGCATTTTTAAAATTATTATAAATGTCCTTGCCATTTGGCAAGGGCAATTTTTAGTGTATAGTGTGTAATTGTTCAGTAGCTTTGCTTGGATATATCCTGTAACTATAAATACAAGTACACGCTAAACAATAAAAAAACGGATTACTGTAAAACAAATAATTCGCAAGGTAATTTTGAAAGGAAATAACATCCATTATGTTTATATTACAGCGTTTGCTAGGTTTGTTATTGCAGTTTTTTATGGACTGGCTTCTTAGAATGATCTGACTCATTGTTGTTAAGATTATTTATTAGATGTATTTTAGTAGATAATCTAATTTCTTTATATAAACATTCTTATAATAAAGAGATCAATAATATCTAACGGATTGGTTGTGATAAAAACGCAATAGTAATTAATATTTCTGTCTACTTCAATGGCTATGATTTCTTAACTAAAAAGAAATTGTCTAATCTCAAGATCAAGAAATATAGATATTTTGATATATTATTTCTTCGAAAAGGTGGGGGTACCTTTTCGAAGAAATAATATATCAAAATATCTATATTTCTTGATCTTGAGATTAGACAATTTCTTTTTAGTTAAGAAATCATAGCCATTGAAGTAGACAGAAATATTAATTACTATTGCGTTTTTATCACAACCAATCCGTTAGATATTATTGATCTCTTTATTATAAGAATGTTTATATAAAGAAATTAGATTATCTACTAAACTATAACAGTGACGTAACAACGTAACTAAGAATTTCGACTATTCTCCTTATTTTTTTCAGATGGTGGGTGGGTCTGTAATGAACAGAAGATATGGGTCAGCTTGTACATTTATATTAACGACTTCAGACAGGTACAATAGGTACATTTATGCAGTGTGTGACTGTCGTTTTTGGGAAAGGATATGTTGCATACATTCGTCTCCACAAACGGGGAGAACGTGAAGCCCACTTCGTCCTATACTTCGACGTCGAATAGTCCTCATGGGTATTTGTGAGATCTGTCTCGATTGTCACGTTGTTGCAGGACCCCTCACAGTTGAAGCACACTGAAAATTTTTTGATATTTTGTAATTTGTGACCACCCCGTATAAAAAATATGATTTTTGTCGACATTACTGTAGGCAAGCAAAAACTTTTAAAAATAATAGCGTTTCCTGAAAACTAAACATTTTTTGAGATTTTGTACTGTGCGACCACCCCGTAAAAAAATATGATTCTTGTCGAAGAGTAAACTGTGATTTTTGATTACCCCGTATAAAAACAATTGTGGCAAAATCATCATTAGTTCTTTATACGTGGTGATCCAAAAGTACAAACTTTATTCTTACCGAATTTTAAGATTTTGTAATTTTTGACCACCCCGTATAAAAAATATGATTTTTGTCGACGTCATTACTATTTTTTGGGCAAGTAAAAACTTTAATAAATAATATTTTATTTTTGTAATTTTTGACCACCTCGTATAATAAACATAATTTTTGTCGACATTACTTTAGGCAAGCAAAAACTTTTAAAAATAATAGCGTTTTCCTGAAAACGAAACATTTCTTGAGATTTTGTACTGTGCGACCACCCCGTATAAAAAATATGATTTTTGTCGAAGAGTAAACTGATTTTTGAACACCCCGTATAAAAATAATTGTGACAAAATCATTATTAGTTTTTTATACGTGGTGATCAAAAAGTACAAATTTTACTCTTACCGAATTTTAAGATTTTGTAATTTTTTACCACCTCGTATAATAAATATAATTTTTGTCGACATTACTTTAAGCAAGCAAAAACTTTTATAAATAACAACGTTTTCCCGAAAACGAGACATTTTTTGAGATTTTCTAATTTGTGACCACCCCGTATAAAAAATATGATTTTTGTCGACGTCATTACTATTTTTTGGGCGTTTTTTATTTTTGTAATTTTTGACCACCCCGTATAATAAACATAATTTTTGTCGACATTACTTTAGGCAAGCAAAAACTTTTAAAAAAATAGCGTTTTCCTGAAAACTAAACATTTTTTGAGATTTTGTAATGTGCGACCACCCCGTATAAAAAATATGATTTTTGCGGATTTTTATCGAAGAGAACTGTGATTTTTGATCACCCCATATAAAAACATAATTGTGGCAAAATCATCATAAGTTTTTTATACGTGGTGATCAAAAGGTACAAACTTTACTCTTACCGAACTTTAATATTTTAACATAATTTTTGTCGACCTTACTTTAGGCAAGCAAAAACTTTTATAAATAATAGTGTTTTCCAGAAAACTAAACATTTTTTGAGATTTTGTAATTTGTGACAACCCATTATAAAAAATATGATTTTTGCCGACGTCATTACTATTTTTTGAGCAAGTATAAGCTTTTATAAACAATAAAATTTTCTCGACAATGTATAATTTTATACGTGGTGATCAAAAAGTACAAACTTTACTCTTACCGAATTTTAAGATTTTGTAATTTTTGACCACCCCGTATAATAAACATACTTTTTGTCGACATTGCTTTAGGCAAGCAAAAACTTTTATAAATAATAGCTTTTCCCTAAAAGTAAACATTTTTTGAGATTTTGTAATTTGTGATCACCCCGTATAAAAAATATGATTTTTGTCGTCGTCGTTACTATTTTTTGGACAAGTAAAAACTTTTATAAATAATAGCGTTTTCCCGAAAACTATTTTTTTTACTACTTTACGGAATTACTACTTATACTTGAACAGTTTTGATATTACAGGTAAAACTAATATTCATAAGATTAATAATTAATAAACACTAGCGGCCAAGTGACCCAGGCAGCTTTCACGATGGGGAATTATGCAGTGAATGCTGTCAGGCATTCTTTGTTATTTAAAAAATTATAAATAAGAAACAATTCAAATAATAAATTCATTATTCAAATTCATCAGTTTACTCTTTTAAATGTGTATGCTGCTGAATGTATATTCTTAAAACGCGGCCGCTCATTAGCTAAATCAGAATCTCTTATTTAGTGATTTATGATTTCATTTTTGCTATCATAATTGACAATGGGAACCTACTCATGTTGTATATACTACAAATTCGATTAAACAATTCGAATTTTTATAAGTTCATCCTAAATAAATTCGATTATATATCTCGTGTAAACACTAACGTCCGGTGTCGACTCTTTTAGGATAGCACCTTACCGGCTGAGCGATATGTTTATTGTTTATGTTAGGTAGACGTATTTAATTGCCTTCAGGGCGAGACAGTTTCGATAACTGTAAAGTATTTATGGGCTGCTTTGACGGCCCTATGAAAGGAATAATATGTAGAGGTTTTGTTAGTTAGTTTAGAATAATATACGTTTGTAGCCTACACTTGTTCCTTTAATTTAATTATCGTGGCATTCGTTTACACTCGAATTATTAAATTTATGAAAATTATGATTATGAAAATATCCCGATTATTCCCATCACTACTAGCAATGCGCCTCTTCCAATATAGCTGCACTGAATACTCCCCAGTACTCTTCCCGCCGCTAGAAGGCCGATCGCTGCGATATCTACATGTATTGCGTCACTCGATCGCGCCACCGCTGTCTTTTGGCCTTGAACGAAAACTTCTAACTTGGTACCCATGTACTCTTGTATAAACATAAACATTTCCAATGTTAAAACGAATATTTTTGGCCCGGCCACCAAAAATATGTGCGCTAGCGCTTTTAGTTCGGTTCCAAAAATCATGTAAATGTTTAGCTCGATTGTAATTCGAACTTTTACTACTAATACCAACTTTTAGATGTAAAACGTTATCATACAAAAGGCACAGACGCAAAAGTTGAAGGTTATCTTCAGTTGGTAATAACGTGTCATGTATACAGACAAGTAAAAGGAATCTAATTTGACTCATGTTAGTTCGAACTTGGTTCGAACTAAACAGTGCATGTATACGTCGTAAGTGAGTATATTGAAAATGTACACGAGGAAGAAGATGATATAATATAATGTATTCTGTGATGAGCAACATTGTCGAGGAAGAAGTAGAAGAGGAAGAAAAACTGGCAACAAAAAAACCAGACTACTGTACTTAATTTTTTGTATTTTTGAAGTGATAACTTCGTTAGGCGCTCTCAGCACTTTTATTTTTGTAGGTGTTAGGCTATGTAACGCTCCTTCGGGTAAAGTCGGCTCGAGTCGACTAAGTGAGAGAGAATCAGTCGGCAGAGCGAGACAGAGAGTTTGTGTGTATTCAATGAGACTGAGCTGTCACGCTCGTCTAAGTATAACCCTTAGTCCACTCGTTAACTAAGCGAGAGAGTAAACTTGAATCTAGGAGGTGCCCGAGGGAACACTTTCTTCATCTGAGCTTATTTCCACAGTATTTGGAGTAACATTAAAAATCTAAATTTAATTAAACTTCACATATATGTAATAGGTACTCGATAAAAATATGTTTAGTAGATTTCGCCGCCTTTACTCTTGTTCAGCCAAGGAAACCTAAATAAATTGACACCGACTTCGTACATTGTTCGTACCTGTTGACTAATTCTTTTGTAACAAACGTCAGTTTGAGTAAATCATAAATAACCTAGTGCAATTTCTCGAAGCTTATTCATAAGTGGATTTAATTTTATAGTTAACGTCTGGACGGGACCGAAACCTTGAAAAGCGCAAATTTTAGCGATAGCTAATCATCTCTTGCAACGATATAGACTCATTGGCAAATTATATTTAATAATGATAGTGGTTATAGTTGGTGATTCATCTCTGAAAACCTAACACGCACACATGAGTATCTTAAAAATATACGTTGTATAACGACATACATGTATACAGGGGGTTTCATAATAAATTGTACACAGAACTAAAATCTTGACGGAATAATATAACGATTTGCCAAATATGACCTTAGTAAAATGTTGATAATACCCAAGATACAGGGTGACAAACGTGAACTGTTTTTCAACTTTTAAAGTAACTTTTTAAAAACCCAGTATTTATCAAAAATATTGATTTTAGCTATTTGATTTATTATCAATATTATACCTAAGTGAGTCATATTTGGAAAATCGTTATATTGTGATCGTTACATTAGATTTTACTGTTGCTCGGTATAAAGTTTATTATGAAACATCCTGTATAATTCGGTTGTTGAGAGTGAAAAGTCTCACATATATATCACTAATAGTTCTTAGGCCCAACACATCATTTTTAAGTAATAACTGCCCGCAGAATTTCTTTTGAATTTTTATAAAAATTATAAAAAAGTTGTTAGAATACTAAAATAATGCATGTATATCAGCAACCTGTATAATCGGTATGTTGTTTATATATAAGTTTACAAACTAGAAAAATATTTGCATGACAAATGAGCCAAATTCTTCATTCATATATTACTGAACGTCACTTCAGAGTTAAATATGGAGAAGAATATTCTGAACTCAAGAAGATTTGTGCTGGAGTACCTCAGGGCAGTGTCCGTGGACCTGTTCTCTACCTGCTGTACACCAACGACATCCCACAAAGCGACGGAGTAGTTACGGCAACATTCGCCGACGACACTGTTCTGCTCGCTACTGACCAAGACATAAAGTCAGCCACGAATACACTTTAAACAGCAGTCAACAATGTCACCACTTGGACATAGAAATGGCGCATCAAATTAAATGAGGCGAAATCGTTCACGTCAATTTTATCAACAAGAAATATGACTATACTCCAGTGATTGTCAACCAGCAAACAATCACGCATTCTAACGAAGCAAAGTATCTAGGCATGGCCCTAGATGCAAAACTTCGATGGAAAACACATCATAAGAGGCTAGAAAACCACGACACTCATCTACTGATCTGCTAAGTCTGGTTATTAAGAAAAAATTGTTAGATAGATTTAATCTAGTTACAATGATCAACGTTTATGGGACGTTTTTCTTAAAGAAATATAATATAAGTTTGAGATATGGATAACACGAATATAAGAAAATGACACCATTTCGTGTATACAGAGGCGGATCAAGGGTATATTTACCCCCTTTACCTTATTTGTAATTTTTTAACATAAAAATGAAATGAATAAACAAAACCATTAAACGAAAACTAAAATGTTTTCAAATAGATTTCTATTCCATTCCTATGAATCAAAAAACGGAATAAGAAATTTAAATAATCAAATAAAATGAAAACAATCAAAATTTGAAACATAAACTATGTAGTATAAAACTTGTAGTAAAATTCAAAAAAGGAAATTAAAATAATTGAGATTTTTACTATATCATGAAATATGATCAAATAATTTTAAATTAAATACCTAATTTAAAAAAATGCAGGAAATTGAAAATTTTAGGGGTGCCAAAATTGTAGGAGATTTGGGCACCCAAAGCCATAGGTTCTATTGCTTGATGGTTAATCCGCATCTGCTTGTATACCCAATCAAACCAATTAAAAAACTACCGAAAAATTATAAAGTGAGAAACATTCTTAGGATATTTCTCGCAGATTAATAATGTAAAAACAATGCCAAAAACAAAAACAGGTTACGAATTTAAGAATTACGATTAGTTTGGGATAAGGATCGTGTTATTAATGTTAGTTAAAATGAGGTTAGCAATTACAAATGAGACAGCAATTTTGAGTCGATTTAGGTCATAATTGGCAAAAATATCCTCTACGTTGGAGCCTCCATATTGAATATTTATTATAAAAAAAAAATCGACATCTGCGACCCCAAAATTCCTGAAACACCGATTTTGAGTCTCGATTCGGACCATATGGTATCGAGGGTCTCACGCCATAAAGGCGTATGCGCCAAAAGTAAAATTTTATAGGAGAAGTGAAGAACTGAAAGCTTCTTCGAATGCCGTCACGCATCTCGCGCGCTTTTAAAACATTTCAAAGACTCTTATTGAAGTAGAAATAGTTTATACAACCCCAATCGAGTACACGCCCGAAATCCCTACAAATCCGTAAAATAAATCAAATTCAAAAATTTTTTACGTACATGTCACTTTCTGACTATGGCAAAAAATGGACAAAAATGGACAGAAATGGACCTATGTCCATTTTTGTAGGTCCCGTCTACAAAAATGGACATAGGTCCTGAAAACAGGACCAAAATTGAAGATGTGTGCAAACTTGCAACGAAGAGACGTATCACTGAGCAAGGTACGTCCTTCACACACCCAAGAAACCAAACATCACAGCTACAAAATCCGCTGCGGAAATAAAAAGCAAAACAAGTTCAAAAGCCTGAACACGGCAGGCGAAACCAACGATAACCAAATACCTGAGACCCCCACCGGCTAAACTAGCAAAGATACGGAGCCCGAGGAAGGAAATATCGAGCCAAAAGAAGTAAAACCGCCCCCAATCATGTCTTTAATATGTTCAGGCTATAGAATTTGAAAAAAATGTTGCTTTTTATTTTATTATTTATATTTATAGTAGTTCATGTTGACTTTAGTATGATATACATTTATGAATTTTGTAAATCCCAAAAGTATGTTGTGATTTTATTTTAGTTATAGTATTTTCTTATGTTATTCTAATGAAAATCTAGACTTTCCATTTCTTAGTTTAAATACAGCACTCATATTATTAGGATTGTTGCATTTATAATAGGTCGAGTAATAGCTTTACTTTATAATAACTTCATTTGATGTATGATTAAAATTCTTAAATATATGATGTCATTTTATTATATGACAGATGTAAGCAATTTTGACACAAATGTTGTGTTCCCCCTAAACAACATGTTCACATTCCAGAAGAAGGTCATGACATGTCTATGTCACATATGCTACAATACAGAAAACGGTGAGATTTCAGAGAATGAAGACAGCGACATTGAAAATGAACAATGTGAATTTGACGATGAAAAAATTTAAAACGAGGAGGAAGAGAAAGAATAAATAGACAGACTTTATGAGTTGTTTCAACACACACACGCGAGGAAAATTTTTACTAAGCGGTCAGACACCTACTAAAGTGTCGTTTTTATAGAATTTAAACTATTTACAATGTGTCCAAAAACTAATATTAAACTGTCCACTAACTAACAAATACGTCCAATAACTACTTTTTGCATTAAAATTATAAATAAATTTCTACAAAACACATGACAAAGTTTTATTGCAGTTACTAACTATTATCTTAATGTACACGAATTAAACTATGTTCTGAATGTTTTCTATTTTCATTTGATTTATTGCAACGTTCAGATACAGGGTATTCAGTATTTTTCTTATGTAACTATGCAGTTTACCCTAACTCATTCATTAAATATACGTAGACACGCCACTGGATGGGCTTTGATCACACGAAGCGGCGTTGCCGAAAGGTCACCGGCGCAGAGCTGTCTTCCATTTTCTCTCTCGCACTCATTGCAGTTTTTAGAACAATAATAGATCGGCTCTTCCAGCGTTTTATGAATGAACCGTTGAGTCTCCCCGTATTAATATATCTATGGTTACAGTATATATTTTAATCGAAAATTAGAATCTATCGTGTCATAAGCACACACCCACTTTTTTTATACATTATAAATATACATATTTTGTTAGTGAGTTAAATCTACCCTTTCATTTTTGGGTGGGAGTGTTGATATTCCTAGTAATGTAAACATTCAAAAAGAATCGGAGCTGAATGTTATCGTTTTATAAACAAACAAAGAAAATGATGGAACAGCAGTTAAGCACACGTGCCTTACTGAACAGTGTCCTTGAAATAAAAAAGCATCTATATAGTTCGGTTTTATAATTTGTAATACTGTGATTTTAGATCATTCATTCCCAAGTGACGAAAGAATAAAGACCTGCTGCCTACTTCATTGTTTTAATATACCCGTAACTCCTAAAAATTTAACTACGACATGCGTTAGTGCTTAACACTGCCTAAATTATATGGTACTCTATGAGACGTCAGTCGTTTATTGCGACAACATAAGTCCAAACCAAACGTAACGCGGTAATTGATGAATACACACGCCGAGATAGCTAAAAAAGATCCAGGATCCACCAACAATATAGTAGAGTTCCAAGTGGAAAATCGTATATGACACAGAGAATAATCTCAGATGACTCACTTCGTACAAAATTCGATTTATTGCAAAATGCGTACACGTTATTTGATAAATATTTTTAACTCGTTGGCTTCCATGAATATTGAGCGTCCGTAAAGGTGATACCTGAGATAGCTAGTTACCTATTTATATGCATCGTGTGTGCTGATTTGTGAAGTTATAATCTGCAATTCCATAGTTTGCTTTCACCCCTAAACAAGCGCATTTTGGAGCCCCTATCATCCCCTTTATCACCCCTAAATCAGAGCAGAGCAGATATTTCTAGCAAACTAAATACCATTAACGATACACCTACGCCACATAGAGACAACTGAACAGCTGACAAATCAGGAAACAATTTACTGACGAGCATAACAATAGTAGATGGACATATATATAAGAAGATGTTTGAACACCGTCAATTTCAGACATCCACATATACAGAAAATCCTGACCAACGAAATGGTAATGGGTCTGGAATCCACGACATCGGTACAGTGCCGTTCAATTGAAAATAAACGATTTTTTTAATTAATGTGAAACAGGCTTTCAGGTAATCAAAACTTGATTGTCAATTTTATTTGTCAGTTTACTAATAATTATTCTATAATTTGAAGTTTTCCTGATAATAATAATTATTATTATTATGCCGCGCTTAACTGAACCGCAAAAAATGAGAGCTGTGATGTTACTGCAGAACGGATGGTCAATGCAAGCAGTTGTAGATACTTTGAATGTGAGTAAAGGTTGCATTTACAAAATTAAGCAAAAATGGAATGCAGAAGGAACTGTTGAGTACGTCCATAGAGGGGGCCGTCAGAAATTCAGTACTATGGAGGAAGACGAACTCGTCCTTGACCACCTCCGACAGAATCCTTTTGATACAGCAGTGACTGCCTGCTTCTTAACAAATTTTCCTGCTACGGTAGAAACCGCAAGACGACGTATCAGAGCATCTGAGCTAAGGAATTTTTCGGCTGCAAATAAAGTTGCTCTGTTGCCACGCCATAAGGAGCAGAGGTTAAACTTTGCTAATCAATTGTCGATGTGCCACAGGACTTTTGGGACAATTTTTTCAGACGAAAAAGTTTTTTAATCCTGCTATGAGGGCTGCTATGATGCGTGTATACCGCCCAAGAAATTCCCGATATGAAGAGCGCTATATAAATCCTAGAGCTCATAGTGGTCGCTTCTCTCAACGTGTGGGCATGGATATGTTGCCAAGGAGCAGGTGTTACTTGGAGAATCATAGAGGGAGAATCAGAGGCTGAATACAAACCATATTAACACTCTGCTTTGGCCCTCTAAGTCGCCGGATTTAAATCCGATAGAAAATGTATGGGCACAAATCAAATAGACATTTCCGACCAGCGAACGTAGAAGAACTGTGGTTGGCGATTGAAAATGCCTGGGAAAATATTGGCGAGGATTACACCAGGACACTAATATTGTCTATGAGAAATAGGCTTCAAAAAGTTATAAACGCGAATGGTGCTTGGACCAAATATTAATTCATAGTAATTCTCTTAAATTCTCAGTTGGTTTGTTAATGTAATGGATTTTTTACAAGAGACGTCCTTACCATATAGATTTTCCTTAATAAATACTGTATATAAAATGCTGTCGCCCTATAACTGACAGATACTTCAATCTAAAATAATTTTGAATGTGATCTGTTTACAAAAGCCTGCTTCACAATGGGAAAATTTCCAAAATTTCTCAGAAGAGTCGTTTACTTTCAATTGAACGGCACTGACCTAGTGGTGTCAAAGTAAGAACGCCTAGGAACGCTCGGCCAACGGCGCAACTATCGGTTATTCCTTTCCGAAATTTCGCACAGGATGAAAAGTTTTCATAACATATTAATTATTTAGATATTATTCAACATTCAACGCCTTCAATATCCTGAATCAAAGATAAATTACTATAATTCGAAATGATACAAACGTTTATTGAAAATGTGTGTCTCTGTTGTAATATTTCCTTTTAGTTGCTTTGACCCCTTTTACCTCGCTATTATAATTAATTAAAATAGTGGCATACGTACATTGCACCTTATCTATAATAATTGTAACCTCTATATAAACATTACTTCCCATCCTTTTGTTCCAGTTATTTTATACACGAGTATATACAATATATGTAACCATAATATGTACACTAGATTTTACCGCTATTATAGTTTATTTGCAGACATGCAATTGGACAGACATGTTTATGCAGAAATCATTATTTAGTTCTCTCACATCCTAATTAAATATCCATCTGGTATTACTACTACAAATAAAACATGTTCTAGTATACGAGTACATAACGTTTTTTCTTTCAATAATGCCAATGACATTCACCATTAGTAGAGTGGCTGAATATTGTCTACGTTGACAAATTCATCACTCAATTCGTCTGTTGAGTAATCCATGTAATCCACAGAGCGTTCCGCTAACTAAGAAATTAAATTTTTGCTATTTCAAGAAATTATTTTATTTAAGAATAACGAATGTGTTATTATAAATATATATATATATATATATATATATATATATATATATATATATATATATATATATATATATATATATATATATATATATATATATATATATATATATATATATATATATATATATATATATATATATATATATATATATATATATATATATATATATATATATTATATATATATACACTCCCCGGCACAAAATTCCGTCACCCTAAAATTTTGCCCAATTTTGATGTTTTATAACTTTTTTATTTTTCATCTGATTTTCATAAATTTTTTACCAGTCTGTAGATCAGTTCATTGTGTGTCTTTTTAATTATTGTAATAAGTCATATTTTTCGTCCAGGCAATATTATACAGGGGTAAATCAAAGTGTTGTTTTTTGTCGTAAACTCAAAACACCCTGTGGAAAAATTGAGGCAAATAATTTTGTTTACAAACTCTTTGCTGCCATCTTAGACGTATTGTAAACATTTTGTTTTTTGATTCATCCCATTATCTCATTTCTTCTGCGAGCAGCAAAATTTTAAATGAAACGCTGATTTCAAGCTTATTTTTATTAACAAAAACATCCACTAGGTATATCACAAAATTAATTAACAAAGACAAATTTTAATAACGTGTATGTCCTCCTCTCGCAGCAATGACAGCTTGCATTCTTCGTGGCATCGAATTAATAAGATTACTTATTCTGTCTTGAGGAATAGCCTGATATTCTTCTGTCAGCGCCAGCCGTAAGTCTTGCAAGGTTAGTGGTTGCACAGGACGGCGACGGAGTGCTCTTTTAAGAACATCCCAAAGATGTTCGATTGGGTTGAGATCCGGGCTACATGCGGGCCAGTCCAATCTTGGAAGTCCAACCTCATCCAGATGTTTATCATTATCATGCATTAATGTAAATTGGTTCCCAATGAAAGGAGCAAATGGAACAACAATTTCTTGGAGGATTTTCTCAATGTAACGGTGGGTGGTTAGTGCTCCATTTTCAACAAATACAAGGTCAGTACGTGCATCGGTAGAAATACCCGCCCAAACCATGACTGAACCACCGTAATATTGCAGTCGCTCAGATATGGTGCAGTCTGCATATCTTTCATTTCTACGTCTGTATACCCGTTCACGACCATCCGGCGACCTTAAACAAACCCTGGATTAATCTGTGAATAGTACGTTTCCCCACTGTTCTACAGTCCAGTCAGCATGCGCTCTTGCAAATCTCAGTCGGTGTTGTCGATGCCGAGGAAGCAATTTTGGACATACTGCTGGCCTTCGTGAATGCAATCCTGCTTCTAACAATCTTCTACGTATCGTTCTTTCACTTACACTTACTCGACGTACCATTTGCAAGTCATTTTTTAGATACACAGCAGTAGCTCTTCGATCTCTTAAAGAACTCATAATGACAAAGTGATCATCAGCTTGAGTGGTCATTCTCCTTCTGCCAGAGCCTTGCCGCCTAATAAAGTTTCCCGTCTGTAGATACCTATTCCAAACATCACAAACTGTAGACCGCGCAATTCCCAGAGTACGGGAGACATAACTCTTATTGCGGCCATCCTCTATTAAGGCAACAATTCTACCTACGTCTGCTGTAGTTACCATGATGACAACACACTAAATTAACTGTACTGTCAAATATTCTGTCACAATAACCGCGTATTTAGCCAACGTCGATGTTTTTTAATTAAAAATGATAAAATTAACAGCGTTTCATTTAAAATTTTGCTGCTCGCAGAAGAAATGAGATAATGGGATGAATCAAAAAACAAAATGTTTACAATACGTCTAAGATGGCAGCAAACAGTTTGTAAACAAAATTATTCGCCTCAATTTTTCCACAGGGTGTTTTGAGTTTACGACAAAAAACAACACTTTGATTTACCCCTGTATAATATTGCCTGGACGAAAAATATGACTTATTACAATAATTAAAAAGACACACAATGAACTGATCTACAGACTGGTAAAAAATTTATGAAAATCAGATGAAAAATAAATAAGTTATAAAACATCAAAATTGGGCAAAATTTTAGGGTGACGGAATTTTGTGCCGGGGAGTGTATATATATATATTATATATATATATATATATATATATATATATATATATATATATATATATATATATATATATATATATATATATATATATATATATATATATATATATATATATATATATATATATATATATATATATATATATATATATATATGTATTTATATATATATATGTATTTATATATATATATATATATATATATATATATATATATATATATATATATATATATATATATATATATATATATATATATATATATATATATATATATATATATATATATATATATATATATATATATATATATATATATATATATATATATATATATATATATATATATATATATATATATATATATATATATGTATATATATGTATGTATATATATATATATATATATATATATATATATATATATATATATATATATATATATATATATATATATATATATATATATATATATATATATATATATATATATATATATATTTATATATATATATATATATATATATATATATATATATATATATATATATATATATATATATATATATACATATATATATATATATATATATATATATATATATATATATATATATATATATATATATATATATATATATATATATATATATATATATATATTTATATATATATATATATATATATATATATATATATATATATATATATATATATATATATATATACATATATATATATATATATATATATATATATATATATATATATATATATATATACACTGCGCAACTTATTTAACGCACAACCAAAAAGTTAACTCAAATTTGACGTTATGTATTTTCGACAATTTTTGTTCGTTTTGGTCGATTTTGTTTTCAAATTGTAGGTTTTTCTCTTAGGAATATCACTGTTTTAGTTGTTTTGGTAAAACGAATGATTTTGATATTATACCAGGTGCTATAAAAATGTTATGTTTTTTTCCGAAATTTCAAAACGTCCTGTGGGCTATACAAGGTATTGCAAGTTATTGCAATTATAGCCAATTTAGAGTCACATGTTTTTTCTACATTTTCTTTTTTTACTCATTTGTTTATCTCTGTTACTTCATGAAACACACCGTTTTGAAACACCATATGCTTTTATTCACATGAAATGCATTTATCGGACAACTCAAACAGCTAGCAAGCTATGGAAATCCAAGATTACACGTCATAAACTGACAACTGTGTCATTAGTTTTTTGTTGACAGTCCAGCAATAATTAGTGAATAATGGAACGCCAAACCAGAAATTTAACTCGCGATGAATGTGTTGAGGCAGCTACATTACATGGTGAAGGGTGGAGTTACAACCGCATAGCTGGAAGGTTGGGAGTGTCTCACACAACTATAGCGAGAGCAATTCAAAGGTACGCGGAAACAGGAGAACATTCCAGACGGGCCGGTCAAGGTAGATCTCGTGTTACCTCTGCTATCTAGGATCGCTTTTTAAGAGTAAATGCTGTAAGACAACGATTTATAACTGCAACACATTTAAGAGCACAACTTCAAGACGCAGGTGGTCCACTCATATGCGTTCAAACTGTACGCCGACGACTGAGGGAGGCAAATTTAAGACCCAGGATTGCTGCTCGAGGACCCGCATTAACAGTAGATCATCAGCCAGATTGCATTTTGCCAATGAGCATGTTAATTGGATGGAAGCAGATTGGGAACGTATTCTTTGGACTGATGAGTCAAGGTTCAGTTTGTATAATTGTGACAGACGTAATCGCGTCTACCGAAGACCCGATGAGCGATACAGTCAATGCATTTTTTTGCACACAACTTTATATGGAGGTGGATCCGTCATGGTGTGGGGCGGAATATCTTTGACTGGGTGAACGGACTTGGTAACTGTGAATAGAAATCTCAATTCTGACAGATACATCAAAGACATTCTTGAAGCACATGTTTTGCCTTATGCCCCCTATATAGGACCTAATTTTTTACTTATGCAAGACAATGCGCGTCCCCACACGAGTCTTATCGTGAGAAATTATCTTGAAGAAGTAGGAATTGATCACATAGACTGGCCAGCCCGTAGCCCCGACCTTAACCCCATTGAACATGTTTGGGATTTTATCGGTCGGCGGTTACGAAGTGAGGGACGACAACCCCAAAATTTACAAGAATTGAAAGGGCGCCTAGTCGAATTATGGAATGGCCTAGATCAGAACCTAATCAGAACTTTGGTTTTAAGTATGAACCAAAGATGTCGGGAGGTCATTCGCGGAAGGGGTGGAAACACCAGATACTAATTCTCTATTTACTTTTGTTTTGTTTCCTGTTATTCGTTGTTTTATTGATTAAAGCAATCCATTTTTCTAGGTATGTTTTTTGAGTTTTTGTCCTTTTAAGACCTTTTCCTCTTCTAAAACACCAATAAATTATAAGATATCAAGGAAAACAGAACGCAAAATGAGGCAATGAACCAGTATAATGAGTAATAAATAATGAGCACTTGACAAAAACGAAAGTTAATAAATTTAATAAAAATCACGTCAACTCAAAAATTGGATATTTTATGAAGTAACAGAGATAAACAAATGAACAAAAAAAGAAAATGTAGAAAAAACATGAGGCTTTAAATTGGCTATAATTGCAATAACTTGCAATACCTTGTATAGCCCACAGGACGTTTTGAAATTTCGGAAATAAACATAATATTTTTATAGCACCTGGTATAATATCAAAATCATTCGTTTTACCAAAACAACTAAGACAGTGATATTCCTAAGAGAAAAAACCTACAATTTGAAAAAAAAATCGACTAAAACGAACAAAAATTGTCGAAAATACATAACGTCAAATTTGAGTTAACTGTTTGGTTGTGCGTTAAATAAGTTGCTCAGTGTATATACCGGGTGCCTACGATATTACTAGCCAGCCTATAACTTCCTTGTAATAAAATATACCGATTTAAAGCTTTGAGAAGTTGTATGGTTGACAACGGTTCAAAATTGAATCCAAAGTGAAATTTTTTCAGTCTTCAGGTCTTCAGTCTGTCTATAGTTAAGAGAAAATGCATTTGTATTTAGTTATAGGTGAATATATTTTGTTTTTTACATTTACATTCCATAAATACATCGTTTTGTTAAAAATATTGCAGTTTTATTTCCATGGTAAAACTGTTCCATGGTAGAATTAAGTTCTTTTTGTTACAAAATGTATGTAATGCCAGTCATTTTACATCCCAAATTTCGTTTATTTATCTTTTAGAATGACAAAACGGCACTGAAAAAATGTAAAAAGTGATTTTTCTCAAAACTTACTTTTTACACATATATACTGTTTTGCCTAGGCAAGATATGTTCAAATAGAACAAATATAAATAGTGGACTAGGTTTGTGTATTCTAAGAATTTGAGTTCCGTCAAAAATTGATGTCGTAAAACGTCACTGCAAGTGTTGGAGTATTAATATTTTAAATTCAAGTATAAATGATCAATGAAACAGGTCGTACGCCACTCTGAAGATCCTCAATGAAGGTGAAAGAACTTGTACAACTTCTAAGTGGTTAGTTTCTGTGTGTATGTCCAGATATAGGACTGGTAAGTGTATCTTCCTTATCGTCTATTTGCTTATTTCTCTATGTAATATGAATATGAATAGCAAAGCTAATTGAGTTGCATTGATATTATGTAATATGTGAATGCTCGATTACGTTGTTTTAGATAAATTTGTATAAAATGAGATGTAAAAGTAATAGTATGATGAAGACATATTTGAGCTGCTTATAGGATACTTACACTATTTCTTCCCTATTGAATCCTTATTTTATGGGCGCCAGTTCTTTGAACACAATTTTTATTTTACAATAAGGATCACTTAAGAGATGAGCATTCTTTAGTCCTAAAGGGGGTCCAATTAGGTCTATGAAAATGTCTTTGCAATATTATTTTTTTTAAACCGAAGATTTACTATCTTTTTTCAAGATATTGAATTTATGGCATTATAATATTTTATTACATTTATTGAATTTTGTTGAATCTCAAATTGTATTATTTTGAATTATTTCCTGAAAAGTTTCAAAATAACAAGAAAGAAGAAGTTGATTGGATATGACTATGTTTATTGTCATATATGGATTAGTAAAATAAACAAAATCTAGAATCACTCCACACTATTTAGGAACCAGGGTATAGTAGCCATTTTTGTCATTCACGAACCACAGTTGACAGTTGCGGAATACAGGAAAGGTTACAGTATAAATACATTTATAGACTTTGATTACAGGTTACAATTTGCTAGGTGCATATATAGTGTTCCGACGGCAGTACATTTTTTTTCTATTTACTTTCCTATTTATAAACCGATTGGTCTCAAACTTGCAACTTTGTGGTGTTTACGGTCACCCAATACAATTTTTGAGTCAAACTTAATAAGGTCGCGGCGTTTAAGGTCATTCGATACAATTTTTGAGTCAAACTTAGTAAAATCAAAATGGCGGATCCAAAATAGCGAACTATCCTATTTATGAACGGATTTGTCTTAAACTTGGTACTTGGAATTGTTTAAGGTTACTGGGCTCATTTGGTTGCTTTTAACGAGTCCCATACGTTATACTTGGTGACGAGGGTTTGATGATGGAGCCAGGAGGTGGACAGTGAAACTTAAAAAAACTAAAAACTACAAAATAGAAATTGGTAAAAAACTTTTAACTTAAACGGTTTTATTTTAGAACATGCAGCATTACCCGAGTTACCACCACCTTCAACGAATATTTCTAGAAAGTTCTATAGCGCCAATAATGGAAAACATAATCTTTTTTGAAAAATCTATAAATTCGCCAAATCAGCGGCCATTTTATATAAAATATTTTTAGTGATAAAATCCTATTCCAATTTCTCATTTCGCCTGAAGACATTATTATGCAATATAATTTTCTTTTCCCATGACATTTTACGACATAATAATGCATGCATGCTACGAAAAATCAGGGGCATAATGTGCTATGAATTAATGCGAGATTTGCATGTTTTATTTAAATGGTAATCTCTTAGCAGAATTGTTCTTAGTAGAATTTATACATCTTACCATTCACGCCTTAGCAACAGAATTACTGTAAATCTTCGTTGTAGAACTAAATTGGGCAGTTCGTATAGTTGGGTAAAGATGGGCTGAAATGTTTCACGTTATGGATTAGTGATTGAGGTCGTAGAAGAAAGAACAATTACTATTGCTAACGTTTTGAGACACGCGGGACATTTTGTATACACATAGTCCAATATGTGTATACAAAATAAATAACCACTGAAGTCGGATTCGGCCTGTAGAATTTTCTCATTACGTATTAGAGAAAAGGTACTAAAAAGACCTTCAATTTTTTATGAGTTAAAATCGATAAAAAAATTATCGAGATAATGGCGAAAAAGAGCCTCTTTTTTGCACTATTTCGTAAATGTTAATAAGTTTTGCAATAATGGCCGTAAGTCACATAGCCTATTATGTGTCTTTATAAGTGTGCAACATTTTAGCCAGATCGGTTTGATAGAATGATTAATTGTATTTGTTGAGCCCATAAAGCGTCCATTTAAACAATCCTTATAAGCAAGATAATGGAACTTGAGATGTTTAACAAAGTGAACTACAAGGTAAATGAACTATTTTTTCAAAAAATGTATATTAAAAAGTTCGTTTAAAAGGTGGGTATTTTTTACTTTTTTTATAAACAAATAGAATAACGTTTTATTGATTTTTTTATACTGGATAGGGCTGGAACCTTTGATGTAATTATAACACTCGAAGTAGTTTTCACAAACACTAAAACACTTTCACTTCGCTCGACGCGCGTTTCGCCAACCAAGTTGGCATCATCCGGAGACAATTAAAACTAATTAACTAATCTTAAACTAAAAATCTACCCTATTTATACTATTCATGGTGAAATCATTAGTCACGCTTCAATGATTAGTTCCTAAGCAACGCGTAAAGCGGGCTATACGGTATAGGTCCTTTGTCGCTATTCATACTGCTTTTACATTTTACAATTTCTATGCTCTCAAATGCATCCAACTGTCTATTATTGGTAACATTTCTAACTAATCTTAAATTACTAATATCTATTCTATGATTGTTGTCAAAAGCATGTTGTGCAACACTAGACTTATCTGTTCTTCCATATTTAAGATGAGCCATATGCTCTTTAAATCTGGTGTTAATTGATCGTCTCGTTTGTCCAACATATTTTCGATCACAATCATTACAAGTAATTTCGTAAATCCCGGACCTTTCACTTGGAACAATTTTATCCTTTGGATTGTCTAACAGTTGTTGTACTTTATTACTCGATAAATGAATCGCTGTTATACCCACGTTTTTGAAGACCTTACTCAAACCACGAGTAAGCCGGGGTTCGTACGGGATGGATGCATATTTTGGAGTCTCTATATCCTTTTGAATGGTCGTAGGATTACGAGGTGTGTCCTTAAATTTACGCTTCCTAATTAGTTTTTCAACTATATCTCTAGGAAAACCATTACTCACAGCTATGTCTTTAATTAATGCTTTTTCTTTTTCAAACCTCTCATTACTGAGAGGGAAGCTTAGTAAACGATGGACAAGAAAATTAAAACTCGCCATTTTGTGTTGATAGCAGTGGTGAGAGTCATTAGGGATATATCTGACCGTACTGGTATATTTTCTATATATATCAAATTCTAACCTATTGTCACTATTTTTAATTACTAATACATCTAAAAATGGAAGTTTTCCATTATTTCCTAGTTCATATGTAAACTTTACAGAAGTGAAACGACTATTTAATTTGGAAATTATGTTTTCTACATCTGCAATATTGGTGTCAAAACGGCAAAAATGTCATCCACATATCTCAGCCAAATCCTAGGAAAATACTCGAATTCTTCTTTTGCTTCAGTTTCAAATCGACTCATGAAGACATCAGCAATGAAAGGCGATAAACAGTTACCCATTGCTGTAACTGTTGATCGCCATTCATTGGTGATGTCTTGAATCGTCTCCGGATGATGCCAACTTGGTTGGCGAAACGCGCGTCGAGCGAAGTGAAAGTGTTTTGGTATTTGTGGAAACTACGAGTGTTGATTTTTTTATGATAAATACTTGTAATAAGGCGTAATAAAAAGCTGGTTGAAAAACATGTATATATAAAAAAAACCTCTACGACCAATAGCAGCCAAGATAGCAACTTTTATCACAGATTTTCAATGCTGTCCTATATTTCATGATTCAACTGATAAGTATACAATTTGATGAGTATGAGGCCCTAGCACTTGAAAGTGAAGGTACTTTGCAAGAGCGCCGTGGTGGGGAGAGCTGCCTGGGGTGCTATTCTCAACTTCCGTCGTATAAACACGTTCACGAATATGTAAGAACAGTTGATTTACGAATGACTTTTAAAATCTTAATTCTTGGCCATACATCGTAAAGCTCTTCGAATCGTTCGAACAACACACTTAGCAACATCATCAAGCACGCGCAAAACTGATCATTTGACATTAATTTGACGTAGTTCTTCAGTTGTGGGGAAATTTTACATGTATATTATATATTTGAGAAAGTGTTAAAGCATTTATCACTTCTCTTACACATCTACTCACTGAAGACTGCGATATATGTAAAAATTTATTAACACCAATGTCCTATTGGTAGCTCCCTGTAGCAAAAAAACGCCACCAGTACCTCCTGCAGAT
>CAXKVY010012507.1:0-29008 GCA_964058915.1 Tetropium fuscum | reverse complement strand
AGATGGGCGTCAATAGCATTGGTTTGCAATCTGTCTCGGAGAAGGAAAGCTCCAAAATCCAACCCGGAACTGTGTTCCGTTCACGGTACTGCTGAACGAAGGATGTTTGCCAATTATATTCTGATGGACTTGTGCAGTACATAAAATGCAGGGTAGTACTGTCGACCATACCGTTGTCTATTTAGACTCAAAGCTCTTCGCTGTAGGGCAAGCGTACGTGGTCTTAAGTAGTGTCAAATCACTAGAGGGTCTCCTTGTTGAAGAACTAGACTATACCATATTAACGACCATGCAACAATGACGCATTAAATGAAATGAACAGACTTATAAATATGTCTAGCGATAACTAAAAAATAAAAAGTAAATTAAGAGTAAAAAAACATTTTTAAAAACAAGCTTTATTTAAATGCTACAAGGAAGAAAATAAACTTTAAATTAAATTAAACCCATTAATTTATTACATTACACACTTTATATGATATAAAAGCTTGTCGCGCGATTTGCCTGTGTAGATAAACAAGAATACAATATGTAACTTGATATTGACATACTCGTAAGTAATTCTGGGAAAAAATAATGTTTTTTTTTATAAAATAAGAGAGCATTTAAATAAAAGAGCTTCTTAGAGCATTTAAATAAAAGCTTGTTTTTAAAAATGTTTCTTTAGTCTTAATTTATTTTTATGAAAAGTCTGCAGTCCTGAAATCTCCAGTTTGTGGTGTGAGTAATCGATGCCCAACTCAGTCAACTGTCAAATCTTCAGTATAAGTTAACTATTTCAGTATATGATGATGTGGATATCCCAAATTGCATTCTTTTTTGAAAAGGAAAAATTACGGTATAAGCCAATAAAATCCAATGTTTGCACAAGGGAACGAATTGCATAAGTTTTTTAAAAAAAGCCAACGATAACTCATACTCTTACTGATCGAGGTAATGGCTATAATATGGGAATATCTGGAACATGTCGATCCGTTGCGCTTAGTTTACGATCGCGTACATTTACGATAACAGAATGTAGCGAATCAACAGCCTGTAATTTGGGGATTTTAATGAAGTATATTGCCATTAGAACTGAAGTTAATAGTTCTAGTCATCGTTTCTTTATGAGGTACCAAGGAGGAAAGTGCTATAATTAACCTTTTGGGAAGAACTAATTGGCAGCCGATTCAGGAAAAATAGCTCGTTTCCTCAATTTGTTATCCAGAAGCATACTTGTCATTCATTTCGAAGAACGCCAACCACATTATTGACTAACACAGGAGTAGATGTCTTAGCATTAAAACGCCATGGCGGATGGAAGTCGTCAATCATAGCAGAAAGTTATGTTGTTGAGAGTATAATCAACAAGAAAGATGTTGCTGATAAAATTTTGTACAAAAGAGATGATACATGTGGCGCAAATGATATAAATTGCAGATCGGTGTCTAATTTAGAGAATATCGATAGTGATATTACTGTTAATAAACAAAAAAATCATTTTCCAAGTTTTAAATAAAATTTACTCAATTTTGTTGGATTGGGTGATTTTGTTAAAAAGGAGCTCGTACTTTTCTTGAACCTACGTGATCATTTTCACTTAATTTGTTATTGACGTTATTCTCGTGACTCGTTGTTGACGGCGGGATGTAATATTACATACGTCCCGCAGTCATTAGCAACGCCTACATGTGTAAATTTTCTTAATTTCTTTTCTTATATTTCACTTAAATTTGTTGATGTTTTCCAGTCGCATGGTTGTGTTGAATTTTTATTTTTTAATGGAAAACTACTGTATAGGAAAAACTATTAAACATTACAGTAATATTTCAGCGTTTTACAGCAATATCCATGAAATCTGATGAAACAACACAGCAAATTTGAAAAGAAAGATTAAACCGAAAATATTTTTGTTATAAATAATTGATAGAGCTTTACTTGATCAAAATCCGTGCCAATTCATTAAAAAATACTTGCAATTCATTAAAAAATACAGTGTTGCACGATCTTCACAATATTTCTTTGCAATTGGCCCTAGTTTTCTAACTCTCATAAAAAACAAATGAATAATTCTAAATTTAGTACACTAACTTCAAACATTAGTACACTAATTTTCAAAAATAAGTACTGAATTTCCGTACTGAATGTGTCATCATTTCTAAATAAATGTAATTTTAATATTGTTTACAAGACTAATAATCTAATAATGCATTTCATTAAAAATAATAAAAATAAGGTCAATAAAATCTATAAATCAGGGGTGTATATTGTATAAATTAACTTATGGTACTTGCCCCAAAGGTTATACTGGTCAAACAGGTAGATTATTTAAAAAGCGTATTTATCAACATAAAAAATCACATTTAACAATAAAACGGATTCATTCAACGTTTTCTAACCGTTTACTAGCAACAAGCTTCTCAGACTCAAAAATGGTCAATAATTCTCCACTATCAAATTTCAAAATTTGTTGTAGTTCTTTACCTTTTATTTGTTTTTGGTTATTTATTTGTTGGTATTTTTGAACCACAGGAGAACTCTGTCTATGTTGCTTTGTATATATATATATATATATATATATATATATATATATATATATATATATATATATATATATATATATATATATATATATATATATATATATATATATATATATATATATATATATATATATATATATATATATATATATATATATATATATATATATATATATATATATATATATATATATATATATATATATATATATATATAATAATACTTTTATATTAACAGATTGTAGATTGTAGAAAGATGTTCTGTATCTTTCTTGTTATTACATGCATTAGGATTTTTTATTAATTAGTATTAAATAAATTAACAAAAAACATTCTCTCTATATATAAACTTATATACGTACATACATACCTACTTACTATAAATATACATCTACATAATATTAACATAACCAAAATTAGAATAATAATGAAATATAAAATAGCCTAAGTTCGTAGGGTTTCTTGGCTGTTCTTCCCTATGATACTAATCGAACAGTCTAGTAACCTTAAAAATTAATTAAAACTGTTATTTTTGCCTGTGTCAAATATGTCACAAAATAAAATACTCTTTTGAAAAAGGCCCAAGAAAGGGACCGAAACGTCAAGTAACCTAATCAGTCGTTTTATTGCTACTATCCCAAGATAAACCCTCCAAAAAAATATATAAAGATAGCAAAGAAATTAGAAGATAAATATATATATATATATATATATATATATATATATATATATATATATATATATATATATATATATATATATATATATATATATATATATATGTATATATATATATATATATATATATATATATATATATATATATATATATATATATATATATATATATATATATATATATATATATATATATATATATATATATATATATATATATATATATATATATATATATATATATATATATATATATATATATATATATATGTATATATATATATATATATATATATATATATATATGTATATATATATATATATATATATATATATATATATATATATATATATATATATATATATATATATATATATATATATATATATATATATATATATATATATATATATATGTTAGGGTGTTTTTTATTTTTTTTTCGGTGCCATTGGCCAATGATTTAGCATTGGACCTAAAACAATTTATCTAATTTTTAGCTTCCTAGATTACACCTGTGAATGGCGCAAAGCGAGTTTGTTTCCCATTTAATTAACATGAGAATCGACGTTTTTACTCAAACATGTAGAGCTGGTAGAATTTTTTTTTTAAATTTCTGATAGCAGCATTTCATAGAGAATTAAATTTTCTACAAAAAAGGCCCTTAGTACTAAATCCGTGAATTCATTATTTTCAAAGACATGCTCGTCTAAACATTCAATTAATTTTAAGGAAAGTGATATCTAAAATTTGTTGGCCTGTTCGATTGATATTATTTGAAACTAAGTTGTGATGTATGATATTAAAATTTTGTGCTTCAAAAAGTATAAAGTAGAAGTTGACTGATGAAAAACTGGGGAGAGTAGGAAGTAGGAGACAAAAACTTTACCACACTTAACTACTTCACCTAAATACATCGATTGTCTGTAATGTTTTGAAACTCTTCTGACTTTTCTAGTTTCTCTTTTGTTCGTTCATTTGCTTCTCCTGAAATTCTCTGAATTTATTCTCGAGACAACATTTCGGAGAATGAAAATAATTAAAGATTAAAAACTATGTTGAACCAGATTTAACAGTTGAAAAACAGAAATAATTTATTATGAATAAAAATTTGATTAATTATAACTATTTATTATTAATTTAATAATAATTAAGCGCTAATCAAAGATTTCAATAATTGTTTAATAAAAAATGAAGAACAAACTCAGTATTTTTTACAAGTAGTGAAAGACCATCGCCAAAAACATCCTACTTAAAATAAAAAAATATATTTATAAAAACTATTTAACATTTGTTTAAATTTAAAAAGTTCAATAAAATACATATTTTATTTTATTTCACAAAAAAGAATTGTTATTTTAATGCAAGATAGATTTCTTAATTTTTTCCAATGAAATTAAAAAATGCCGTAATTTGTTTGTTGGCTTAAAGACGTTTTACTAAGCTACGGAAAAATGAAGAAATTCATCTTGCCTCAATGATTTGTAATACCCTCCTATCCTCTAGCATGAAAAAAAAATTTTATAGTGTACTTGTACGTTTTAAAATAGATATAATTTTCCTTAAAATTAATTGAATGAAATCCGTTTTTTAGTGGAATGTTTAAACGAGCATATCTTTGAAAATAATGAATTCAGGGATTTAGTATTAAGAACCTTTCTTGTAGGAAATTTAATTCTCTATAAAATGCTGCCATCAGAAATTATTATTAAAAAAAATTCTACCAGCTATTCATGTTTGAGTAAAAACGTCGGTTTTCCCATGTTAATTAAATGGGAAACAAACTTTGTTTGCGCCGTTCATAAGTTTGATCTAGGAAGCTGAAATTTTGGGAGAACATTTTTTAGGTCCAATGGTAAATCATTAACCAATGGAACCAAAAGAAAACCTCCTAATATACGTTGTAGGTTTTTTGTTTAATGCAATACAGTATTAAAAAATAACTGATTTTTAGAATTCGATTTTAGAGTTTGACGCAAATTATTTTTCGTTTTTGATTGTCCCACTTTTTTATTAATTGAATAAAAAACCTTTAGCAGCTTTCACTATGGAAATAGAGCCAGCTTAGAAATCAATACAAAAAGTTCGTTAGTGCTGGAAATTTCTGGCAATTTTGTTCAACGAAAACTGACGTTAAATTGAACATTGTTTTCTTCTAGAACTCCTTCATTTAAGTTTCTTGGGATATAATTCACTGATTACTAACTGAAGAGTCATCGAATAAAAGCAGAAAAATATAATAATATCATACCTGCTGCTCGATATTTAAAAAAAAAATCACGGTCCTTCGCAAACACAAGACCTTATTTCAAAATTCCATTATCAACGATATGCTGCATATTCAAAAAATCCGGTTCCAAAAATAACCCAGTTACATAAATTGAAATAATCGCATCATAATCTTCAAGTGACCTTCTGCAAGATACGCTGTAATTTGGTTCTTAAACAGTTCAAAGTTGAGGTATCGGAACATTCACAAAAAAACGATCGCGGCAATGCCAAAATAAATAAAAACCTCACCTTCTGACCTTAAAAACAATTGCCAATCGAACAAGTCGATATAATTAGCGAACTCAAAATCGAAAATATCGCCGAACATATATATGCGTTCACTCGGATAAACTTTGTAAAATTAAAACAGAATCACGTCACTTTTTCACCCGGGCCACTAGAGATGAAGCACCGCCTGAAGGCAAGGCCAACTCGGACGATTTAAAAAAAACATGAGTGAAGTACTCACCATTTCGCCGCTGAGGATTTTCAACACAGAATGATAAGATTCACCCTCTAATCATTTATATATCTTGACTTGAGTTGAGACTGTCTACAGGGCCGGCCTCGACACGACGACGGCGATTTTTGGTTTTCATGGTAACGCGATTTTCCTCCGCATCCGAGGCCCTCTTATCCGATTAATATATCCCACGTAGAATCGGATAGACTAAGTTTCGCCGTACTTGATGAAATTATTCTATAATATTCCAATAGACTCTCATCCCCTGATGGCGTTTATTATGATCGCGAAACCGAGCAGTTTTATTACCACTGCCAATTGTTCTGAAAATGTCGTCGCCAGGCAAACAGGTAAATAATTTAGATTCTTAGAACAAGTGTCAATCAGAGCTATTATAGTACGGCGTCGTAGAGCTCTTTTAATTATATACTAGATTTTCAGATTTTTTATATAAATCCTTTACTGTAGCAAATAGGAAAGAATCTTTAAAGATTAGCCTTACAGATTAGCAGATACAAGGTAGCCACAACATATTTCGTTTTGCAAACCGCTGGATATAGTACGCGGGCGTTTTTATCGAAAAGACATTCATACGTATTCGTAATGGTCGTTATTCACGTTAAACTTGTTATTGACATGACTGTACCAAATTTTAAATTTGGTACTTTCCACTGGCTATGTCTAGAGTAGACAATTAGATCTAGAGAAGAGAAGATAGATAGACCATTTTGAAAGACTAGAAGGTTGTCTGCTCTAGTCTATCAAAAATCCAATGTATGCGGACATAGAGAATGCATGACCAGCAGTTTTTGGTAAGAAAATACATGAACAATTTGCATCCACTTTGAAAATTATATCTTTTTTTAGTACAAAAGGCATTCAAACGTATTCGTAATGCCCATTTATTAACGTTAAACGCCGTTATTGAAATGTCTTCGAATCCCGTACGGCTTGAGAAACCAGCGAAAATTGATTTTTTCTAATTATGGGCATACATAAGATTGTGTTACGCCTAAGAAGCATATTTTGATCATCCACTATGATGCACACTAAACATTTTTAATGATCATGATATATATCTCCTATTTATAATTCTATATATTTATCTAATCTAATACAGCTGTTATATTGAAAATGGTCGGGGAAAATTATTTTGAAAAGTTATTTGGACGCTTTTTTGGCCCAGTGAAACTGCACTATCGCGCATATTTTAAGAAAATGTAGGAACAAAGCGAGTGGGGCTTCCCCATATTTCCCGGCGCTAATATTCGTAAATTCCTGGACCGCCTCCAATATTTAATAGATCTTGAACTATATAGTAAAAATCTCATTACTTCTTTTATGCAAAAAACATATTTTGTTGTAGGGTCATCAACTGGTATTTCTAGTGCGAAATATCCACTGCAAAATCTGTTTCAAATTATGATATATCCATTTCCGAGGCATGTACCGTAACGGGCAAAAATACTCAGCTAATGACTAGCGATAAATGTGTAACTAGTAAGTATAGTTTTTCGATATGTTAGTTATTAAAATAATAATGACCACGGACATATTACATCGATATGGCATCGACATTCCCAAGGCTACATTTGTATATATATATTGTAATTAGAAGTACATAATAATATATTTGACAAGGAAGGCAAAGCAAGTAAGCAAGCTATAGTGCACTTAAAAGTCCTGTGTTAACTTCCAAATAGCAGTTTTTACCTGCGGGATCTTGAGTACCAGGACGTTACTTTTTACGACGAGGGTATAAGAATATCATTAAACTTCCTATCTGTTCAAATATACTTCAATTAATTGCATGTTGGTTCCTCGGGTATTGCTGCGTTGAACTATCGCTTTCCTTTCATGTGTCTGTGTCGGCAGAGGGGGTTGTCAATACTCGAGAACGATAAACCGTCGTGTAATACTTCTTAGCCACTTATATTATGCAAATCATAATTTGCGTCTAAAATCCGATAGCGAGGAACTAGTGCAGTGACTTGCTGATTCTGACTTTTGCTCTATATTGTTTTCGCGAGAATATCAACAACAAATTCGTTGATCTGTGACACCAATCAATTTGCCAGAATAATCAAATTATAATAGTTAAACGCACTTTTGTATTGGTGACAACGAACGGTACTGAAACGATCATCGATCGTTGTTTTTCTTCGATGCCCCTATTGACCATGACGTCTGCTATGATCATTGGTTTCGTCAAAACGTTGAATAACGCGGGATATTGATGTATGGTTAACCCCCAATCTCAGAGCTATGACACGGAGAAAATAGTGACGGTGGTGTACCTCAAAGTGCCGTTTTAGGGCCGCTAATGTCCTCATTATATAACAACAACCTGTTTTACTAAAAACATTGCTCAAAACATGACACAGCTATTTTTTACACTGCAGAATGATGGAGTGAACTTAAAAATAAGGCTGAATTAAATTTAAAATAGATTGGTTTAATAAATAAGTTTGAAGGTGAGGAAAGATTAATAAAAAATATGCTACGAGAGAAAAACACATCCCTCGAAGTCAGTTTTTAGCGAATCTGATATTATTGATATCAGAAAATTATAGACGAACAATATACGATAAGCATAAGGTTATTATTAGAAAAATTGATCATGGTCATGGAACTAGACATCAACAACAGGCTTCCGCTCGAACGAATACTTCAAAAAAATCAATTGGACAACGTTATTAAAGTGCTATACAGGGTGTTTACTAAAGAATGAGCCATACCACTTAAGGAATAGATTTCTTGGACGAATATAACCTGATTTAATCAGCTTACCGTAGTCCTAAGAACATATACACTTTTTTAATTGTTTTGCTATGATTTATTTATATGTTTACTCGGGTAATTTTGCTAAAATTTTGTTTTTTTTTGTGTTATAAAAAACGAATATCTGCTCGTTTGTTGCGATAAATGTACAGGACGTTCTGAGCGCCCTTGCCACTACTTTGTTTCCTTCAGATTTTTTTAATGACAGATATTTTCTTTGGAAAATATGAGTTATTTTAAAACACCATTCGATTGGCTTTAAAAAGGATATACTGTACCGGCACGATCCAGGCTAATTTTAGCTGCCGAATTTTTGGTCCAAGTATATATCGTGTAATTCCCAGTGGGGCATTTTTATACCAACCGTCATTCTTTGGAAATTGTCTTTTTGCAAAAGGTATTTGGAATTAAAAAAAGTCGTTCGGGTGTTATGTTTTTGTTTCTTTTCTGTAGGAGTAATTTTAACAACGTGACGGAACAAATACTTTTATCCATGTCATTTTTTGGGATCCATTGGCTGTCTGCTAATTTTTTAGACCCATCTTGTGCCGTCTTTGAAAAAATTCAATTGTATTCAATTCTCCCTATCTGAGTTAATTTATCGCTAAAAGTTTCATTTGTTTTAAAAAAACAAATAAAACAGGTTTTAAACAAATTAAACATGTCTTTATGTTTTATTTTAAAGAAACATGTGTTTTTGCAACCCTGATATCTAAAAATATACATTTTTCCCTAGGTTATCCCTAGGGTTATACCACCTAGGGTTATCCTACCACGTACCTATTACCATGATACCCATAAAATTTAGGTACCTACCTACCTACCTAGATGTATCTAGCGATATTACATCAATTATTATCACTAAACTGGTTCATAGTTATATAATTTAATTTAGATAAGGAGCTGCCCTTCTTACAAAAAAAATAAGTACCTACCTGTAACTAAAAAAATATTACTTGGGTTTTCATTTCGTCATATTATAAGCTATTTACTTCTAATATAATTAAATTCAAATAATAATAATATTTATTATTATTTAACTTATACTTATTAATTTACTCATTTTGAATAAGTAAATTAGTAAATTAAATAATTTTATTATTTTTTGTTCTACACTGCTGGCCAATAGGTTGGAATAATTCAAATTTTTAGGGTAAGTTTCGATACATATATCTTCTGAACGATATGGAATATCAAAATACGGATTTCAGGACGTTTTTGGAAATTTCATCGACAAAAACTGGTCTGAATATCAATTTTCCATTATGCTCAAAAAAGGAATATACGGGGGTGTAAACTAAACCCCTAAAAAAATCAAAATTTCATTCTTACCGAGAATTTAGGAAAACCAAAATCGAGTTAAATTTTTTATACCGGGGTAATCTATGGACCAATTCGAAAAAACAAATTTGGCCGATTTTTGATATCTCGCTTATTTTTGAATATACGGCGTTTTTATTGAAATTAGGACAATTTTTTGGAAATGTATCTCTTACTTTTTAAAAACAAAGTAAGTAATGGATTTTTTTCTTATTTTCAAGTAAGCTTACATGCCTCTAGCTGCCTCAGTAGCTAGAATTGACATTTCTTATACAGGGTGCCTGCGAAAACATTTAATAAGCATGTGTCACGAAAAATCTGTATATTTAAATAAACTGTGTGCAGAACCCTGTATGATTAAAATGAACGATAATTTTAAAATTTTAAAACTGTGAAGGGAAACCTTAGAAAAATATCTCGAAACGGTTTTTTATTTTTCTTGATCGGATGAGTATTATCATAATTTACAGTTTCGTTGTAATTACACGGTAAATCCCTATATAAAACATTTAAAAAACTTGCGGTAGTAACGATTAGCTGGTGGGCTAAGTATTGTTATATTGGTGGGCTAAGTATTCGAGATATTTTTCTAAGGTTTCCCTTCACAGTTTTAAAATTTTAAAATTATCGTTCATTTTAATCATACAGGGTTCTGCACACAGTTTATTTAAATATACAGATTTTTCGTGACACATGCTTATTAAATGTTTTCGCAGGCACCCTGTATAAGAAATGTCAATTCTAGCTACTGAGGCAGCTAGAGGCATGTAAGCTTACTTGAAAATAAGAAAAAAATCCATTACTTACTTTGTTTTTAAAAAGTAAGAGATACATTTCCAAAAAATTGTCCTAATTTCAATAAAAACGCCGTATATTCAAAAATAAGCGAGATATCAAAAATCGGCCAAATTTGTTTTTTCGAATTGGTCCATAGATTACCCCGGTATAAAAAATTTAACTCGATTTTGGTTTTCCTAAATTCTCGGTAAGAATGAAATTTTGATTTTTTTAGGGGTTTAGTTTACACCCCCGTATATTCCTTTTTTGAGCATAATGGAAAATTGATATTCAGACCAGTTTTTGTCGATGAAATTTCCAAAAACGTCCTGAAATCCGTATTTTGATATTCCATATCGTTCAGAAGATATATGTATCGAAACTTACCCTAAAAATTTGTATTATTCCAACCTATTGGCCAGCAGTGTATTTGGAATAAAATCTAAAATAAAAATTGTGTTTTGTTTCTTTAATTTGTTTACTTAAGAAAATATTTTTGTTTAGTGTCAGATATATTGTACTGTTTACAAAATACTTGTGAAACAACTATTTATTTACTGTGCATGACAAAAACTATCCCAGATGCAACCAATACATACATTACTCAAGGAAAAGATAATTATTTTTACTTCAATATTTCAATTAAGCCTATATTTCTTTTATAGTTATATTTATTTTATAGTTATACCTATTACTTGATACTTATATTTATTTTAAATACTTTATAAGTAATTACAATTATAATTGGCTAAATAATTCTGGTCGAAAACAAATTTCCAAGTTCTATCACTGGAAACAAGAATATTGAAGGTAAAAGTGGTCTATAAAAATATATGTCTTTAAAATATTTTAAATATTCCTTATCAAAAACAATACAAATTAATTATTTATAGGTAGTTATTGGATATTTTGAACATCCATATAATCATAAATAATAAACTCTATACACTTTTTACAATTTGGTAACGCCGCACATCCAAGTTAAATTCCTCAAGGGCATCGGCGGCGTTTATACAACATGAAAGGAGTGTCGCATATGAGAGTAATATGTGGCCCGACCGTAGAGAGGGTCATAATTTACCCGAGGGATTAAAAGTACTTCAGTCGCAACGTATATATGGTATTTTTTGTACTTCCGAAATTGAAACATATGCTAATATATAAAATCATAATAAAAAACGTGTAATATAAAAAAGCACATAGAAACTTGTATAGGGACACAGATAATTATTGTTAAGCATTAAGCGAGGCAAATAATGAGAGTCACTGATTGACAATTCGTATCAATAGTATTGTTGCGTTGTGACAAGATTAATTTGGAGAAATTGTCTATGCTAGTGTCATGACCTGGAATATGAATGAAGAAATTTTCATAAGGCTTCCTTATTTCAAAATGAAAATGCACCAAAAGAAGAATTATTTGAAATTGGCTTTCTAAAATGATATCATTTTATACTAATAAAGTGCAGAAATTAAATGACTACCAGTATATTATGTATAAGAAAGTAGCAAGCAGGCAAAAACTTGGTGCAAATTTTAATCTATTTCTAGGAGCATATTTTAAGAGTTTACTTTCAGGTAAAAAATGAGTTCAAAATTATTTTAAAAAATAAAGTAGGTACCTATATTTTTTTTTAAATGCAAGAATGGTTAGGCCGAGATATTGATCCCACCAATTGGTCATGGCAAAAAAAAAGGAAAGTTGTAGCCTATTAAACAACAGGTGATGTGGCCCCAAACGACATTTTAAAACAGATATTTTGCAATTGTTATGAACTTTCTTGCAAGAACAATTTGATGGATGAAATGCAATAGATGGAGGAAATGGAAGAAACTACCGATGTCATTTGAAATATAAAGGAAAATATAGTGTAAAATAAAATAATACTCACTGAATTTATTATTTTCTATATTACATTTTGATACGTTTCATATTCCGATGCGGGTTTCGCCTGCATAGTAGGTACTAATACTGTCTTTTTGGTCCGAAGCGATTAAAACTTTGTACCTCGGGTACTTTTTCTCGGGGTTTTCGGGCAATCTGTATCTCGGAGTTCTTGGGGTCAAGTATTATTTGTCAAAATGAGTATTCAGGATAGCGGACGTTTGCTATTTATGGTCCGAATCGACTCAAAATCGCTGGTTCGGGAATTTTGGGATCGCTGATTTTTTTGCACGATCGCACGATTTTTTTGTCTAAATCAGGATACAAAATGGCGGCTCCAATATGGCGAACATTTTTGCTATTTATATAAAGAATCAACACAAAATCGGTGTCTGGGAAATTTGGGGTCGATCATAACGAGTTGGTTCTTTGTCGAAATGATTATTCAAGATGGCGGCCCAATATGGTAGACATTATTGCCTTTTATGAGGAATATCAAGTCAAAATCGGTGTCTTGGGAATTTTGGGATCGCTGAACGCGAATTTTATGTCTAAATCAATATCCAACATCTCGAATTTTGTCATTTAGTCATGTTCTCATACTCATATGTTATTCAGAGGTCTATATGCTGTCGTCGTCCCTATGACACAGTGGTTATCAAGAGTTATAGTCGATGGGTCTTGGGTTCAAACCCTGTCAATAGCACCATTTTTTCCATTTATTATTATTACATTCTACCAGAAAAAAAATGCTGCCAACTTTGTTTTTTATATTAAATTCCCGTCTGGGTGCAGAGTGTCCTATAGAATGTAACACATTTTATAATTTCACTAGTTATCGTATAATTTTGTAATGCATATATTATTGTTCGTTTAAGCTCGAAGAATTTGAAAGTAACAGCTAAGAAAATAAACAATGTATTATATTACTATTATATAGATACACTTCTGGATGCAATTTTGTTTCAACTCATTCACTCGATAGGGCGCATATCAGTTCAAGATAATTTTATTAGATCCAACCGTAATCTTTATTACAAATACCTTTCTAAATTTCTCATGTGTCGCCATGGATTCAGGTTGATTTATTTTTATAAACACCGGTGCCCGATTACTGGTAATAAATATTTAGTCAGGAACTGCAAGCATCGGCAACGTAAGCGCATTTTTGCAGTTATGGGGGCCTTGGCCCCCATAATGCCTCTGGTGATTTAACATTTTTTAAATGTAAATAATAATAATATTTCAGGAAGAATCAGGTTACCTTCAAGAAGCATTTAGTGTGAAGTTACCTCGCATATTATTCGTACTAAATTTCATCGCATTTACTTCAACTGGATATTTTTTACTAGGGATTGGAGATATTTTGGCCTCGTCAATGAAACGTGAAAATCCTCTTAGAAATGCTAATTATATGTATTTCCTAATGTATGAATTTTCGTTTTTACTAAGGACTACACATTAGTCTCCTATTCGGCCGACAGAAACAAGTAGAGCTGGGAAGACTAGTTCTTTTAAGGGATCTAGTTCAATCGGTCTCGGTCACCGAAATGAATAGTACAAAAGACTAGTTAATTTAGTTCAATAGTTCGCTAGCGTATCGTAGTGCGTAGAACAGGTTCGGTTCGCTCTCCCTCTCGTTACCAAATAAGTATCTAATTCGTTCATTTTGTAAGTAACAAACTTCTTTTGGACGGAAATAAATCGTTTATTATTTTTTTTTAAACAGGAAATAAAAGACATTTTCGCAATTATGTTGCAATTGTCGCTTAAAAATGGTGAGAGCCCAACGAAACGAGAAACGATCGAATTGCTGGTCGGGGTCGGTCTCGGTCAGTTTCGAAACCCAGAATCATGAACGATGAACGATTGATTCATGTTGTGATGCGAGTGCAATAGTTCGCTCTCGATCCTCAGCGCCAGTGACGAAAAATCATATAGTTCGCACTGAATGAATCTGACCTGTTTTGACGAACTATTCCTTTAGTTCAGTTTGCTGAATCGAACTATTGTACTAGTTCGGTCGTGAACTACACAGCTCTAGAAACAAGGCAGTCATTTTAAGATCCACCGAACATTCTTTAGATAAAGTTACCGGCGATGAAAATATTCCCAAACATGCAATAGTGTTACATTACAATAGCACTAAAGGTGCTGTTTACACAATGGACAAAATGGTAAAATAATAATAATGAAAATTGGTTGAAAATATTTCAAATACATTATACCCAAATAAAATTAATGAAATATTAAGTCTACAGTTCGTACAATATGTATGTATAGTCGAACGACCGGCAACCCTGACCTACACAATGTTTTTCATTGGCGTAGACATTTTTTTCTTAGGGGGGTGAAAGTAGAAGGTTTTTATATGCATATTTTCAACACCACAGCTGATATTGAATGCAAGTTTCCACACCACTGATGAAGTATTGCTTTCAGCGCGTTACCATTTTTTAGTGGGTGGTTCGCCAGTAGCCATATTTCCCACAAGTAACAAAAATAAATATGTACAAAACAGCTAAGTAGTCGAGAAAAATAAACTTTAAAACGGAAAAATAAAATAAATATACTTGCGTTTGAAATACAATCATATTTATTGTGTAAGTAGGTACCTACCTAATCTACCAAATCGTTAACACTCAACAAAGACAAAGATTATTAACAGACAAGCTTTGACAAAGATCAGAGCTTGTTTGTTAATAGGTACCTACATAACTAAACCGAGACTAAATTCAACACATTTTTAAAAATCATTACAAATGCAATACATACCTACCTACCAGCTTCTCATCGCAAAACGATTTCCAATACACACACTTTTTACAGCCAATCAAAATTAGAAACTGACCTTGAGGTATTTTACAGTCATTGAAAATGTTCCTTTCTTTTGTGGCTAGGTAGCGAGGTCTGGTGGTAATATACGTTTTTCAGGTTTCATACGAAACGAACAAACATGTTTGCTAACCGCCATACTCTTTTATTTCAACTCTCGTAGCGATGTATACCTACATAGGTAGGTATATAAATAATATATTAGCAATTCCGCGAGCGTCACTGTAAGATATGCGAACCTGATCCTATTCGATCCAAGAATCCAATCCCGATCCGAGAGATACGATTCCAATAAGTTAAAAAGAGATATACTGCTCGAATATTCGTTATTGGAAAGGTCGTGGATCGGCGTTGCCGCTTTTAACTATAAAAATAGATGTTTACGTAATTGTCATATTTACTTAAAGTAGACGAGAATAAATGTAAAAACGTAACATCTTGGCGTATAATATATTATTGTGTGCACAATTATTATTTAAAAATATTCATAAATAATATATACAACTTTAATATAGTATTGTGGAATTTGATATTTTAATTGAATACTGAGAAAATTGAGAATTACATGTGGCAACTGCGCGGTATCTTATATGGGGTCAGTTAACTATACATACATATTGAATGAACTCTAGGTCCAAACTTTTACATAAATACCAACAAAAATAACTTACCAATTCCAAATATAATAGCAAATATTGAAAATATAATAGAAACTAAACCAAATATTATAAATTAGATCCAAAATTAATAATGTATATAGAGGTACCTAATTAAAAAAAAATTAAATAATAAAAATGAATCGACAAAAAAATTAGAAAAACAAATAGAGGATACTCAACAATTATTAACCCACACATTCTCAAACCAGATAAATCAAACAAAACTGTAAACATGAACACAACTGATTACAAATAAAAAATTAATTATCATTAATTGTTGTAATGTTGTATTACCATTAATCAAATATTCTAAATGATAATACAACATATCAACGTTTGAGAAATAATCCAACAAAAAAATATCATACTGAAAATAATAATTTAATAAAAAAATGGGAAACTAAAAAATATACCACAAAAGATATAGCTAATACTTTAAAAATTAACAATTCTCTTGCCCCTAAATTTTATGATCTATCAAAACTACATACATTAAATATTCCATTAAGACCTATTGTTTCGTATATCCAAAATCCATTTTTTAATTTAGCAAAATTTTTATCAAATATTGTAAACAACGTTGTTAGAGGTTGTAAACCATTATTTAGAGGACTCTTGGACATTTATTGATATAATAAAACTTAACCAAGAAAAACTTTTCTCTTTAGATATAATTTCACGATATACCAACATACCAATACACCTTGTAAAAAATATAATAAACTTATAATACTTATTAACTTTAATAACTTATAATAATATAATACTTGATTACCCAGAAGAGTTCTTATATGCCTTGGAACTCCCATTAAATTGCACATTTTTTTAATGCAATAATTCATATTACAAACAAACATATGGCTGTTGATTTAGAAAACACATATATCCAACATTAAACTATAAAATACCATTTTTCAAACGTTATGTTGATGATTGCATAACTGCATTTCAAACTGAACATAAAAATCGATTCTAAATAAATTTAATAGTTAAAATATTTAATTTTATTCATCCAAAAATACAATTTACAATTGAAACGGAATCAGAAAATAAGATAAATTTCTTAGTCTCAACTCTTATAAATAATAAAACTGAAATATTAACAAAATTGAATACAAAAACAACATGGATATATACCAATATATACCAACATATACCAATTTCAACTAAAAAAACTCTTACAACCATAAAAACTGTAATAATTGGTATTGCAGAAAAATCAATAAAACTAACGTCTGCCATTTTTAGAAAAGAATGCATAGAAAAGGCAAAAAATGTTTTAATAAATAATAACTATCCTTTTTGAAAAACAGAATACTATTACAATTCTCAATATATATATATATATATATATATATATATATATATATATATATATATATATATATATATATATATATATATATATATATATATATATATATATATATACATTTTAAAAACATGATATTCACACAGCACACAAAAATACAAACAACTTAAAATTTCTTTACACAACATTAACAGACAAAAATCCACTTAAAAAAAACTACACACTGTATATACGAAATTCCATGTAAACAATGTGATGAAGTCTACATTGGACAAACAATGCAACTTCTTGAAGAACGTTTAAAAGGTCACAAATATTCAGCTAATATTACAGATCTAAAAAACCATTCTAATGAAACAGGTCATCAATTTAACTACGAAAATACTAAAGTTATTAATAAACAACAAAATTATAAAACACGGATAATTAAGGATTCAATTTATATAAAAAAAAAATCCTAATGCGTGTAATAACTACGCGACGCATGACAAACAGATGGCCAATGGATAATTTTGGTCATCTGATTGATACCGCAGCCCTAAATTCTTTCATTCTATAGAGACTAAAGTATCCTGATTAGAATAAGTCATATTTGAGGGTATGTGGGAGAGAGAGAAACAGAGATAGCGAATGCAGCTTTGACTTGGGCACCGATCCCCCATGAGTGTTCTAAAGCGGAAAGCAATTTTTATATAATGAGAAACAGATGCGAATGCAGCTTTGACTTGGGCAACGATCCCCCACAAGTATTCCAAGGCGGAAAGCAATTTTGGTATAATTTATAAACGATCGTGACAGAATCGGAATTAACCAGAATACAATATTACTTACTCCTGCTGGATATATCTGGATTGGGCTTTCGAATCTGATCCAAATGGATGACGATCTTTTTGCGGAGGATGCGTCCTTGCCACTACTTCACTCTCTTCGTGAGAAATTCGGTTTAGATATGAATAACGACCGGAACATTGCCATGACTAAATCAGGAACATGATTGATGCTATATTCTCGAGAATTCTACACCATTTAGAATCCCGAACATATGTGTCACACTTCAGTTACCATAAGCCAATATGTACAATACCTCTCTCTCTCTCTCCATCTCTCTTTTTCTCTCCATCTTTTTTTTTTGAAAACATTTATTTCTTGTGTTTGCTTTTACATCAATAATAAAGTATTTAACGTATTTTTGTAAAAATATGTAAACATAAGCTGGGGCACAGAAATACCCCCCTTAGTAACCCAAATGGTATAAAGTCACTCAGTATTAGGAAGGTTAAAAACAGCGAGAGTCCTTGGTTTATTGGCGTAAAAAAGGGCCAAGTATAGACCCTTTAGGTCCTCCAGATCGATTTTTTAGTTGTATGATGTTTTCTACACTAGTTCTAATAAATATAGAAAGTGCTCTCTGACGGCAACTCTGACCTACAAAGTGTTACTCATGGGCGTAGGCATTATTTTTTTAGGGGGTCGAAAGTAGAAGGTTTTTATATGCATATTTTAAACACTACAGCTAATATTGAATGCAAGTTTCCACACCACTCATGAAGTATTGTTTTCAGCGCGTTACCATTTTTTAGTGGGTGGTTCGCCAGTAGCCGTATTTCCCGCAAGGAACAAAAATAAATATGTACAAAACAAAGTAACCGTGAAAAATAAACTTGAAAACGGAAAAATAAAATAAATATATATACCAAAATAAAGCAAAAAATTCTCAACAAAAAATAAACACAATAAAATAAATAAAACAAATATATATTCAACGACTGGAGTATTTGAGCTATTTTCAAAACACTATTAAAAAAATCGTGTAGGGTCTTTTGTGTCTAAGTGTCTTTTCAGCATTAAGTTATAGCACAAAATAGCTATTAAAATATGTAAAAACAATTAAAAAATATGTGATTACGTGAGTAGTTTAATCCCCTCCTTACTACATTGAGGGTATTCGATGCAAAATACCAGTGATTAGAAATACCCAATTTATCAAAAATATTGATTGCTACATCAGCGATGTGGAATGTGACCACATTTCCATAGCTTTTAAGTAATATTAGAACATATTGATTGATTGCAATAATTATATTCTAAACGGATTAGTATGTGCTTATTTCTCAATTTATGTGGTGTTTTACGTCATATTAATATCGTTATCACGGTGCTAATGCAAGTAATGCATTATAATCATTACGATATTTTAGCGTCATATCATCCGATATTTGATGGGTGTTGCCGTTGGTGAACTAAACTAAACTCATGGACAAAAGTAACGCACGTAATGTTGCACGTAATGTGATTGATAGTTGATAGCAAAACCTCATCCCAGTAGAAGTCGTATGGTTACACGGTTTAATGAGACAGGGTCGTACTCTCGAAACGGTGTATAGTTTGTAACAGATATATGAGGCTTAAAAATTTTCAAAGGATACGTACCCACAATTGCCACAATGAGAGATCGGGGCAGTATAAATTTTCTTACAGCACGCTAAAATCGTCACTATAAAGGCGCTTTCATTCATCAAGTTGTTATGTTTTGATACAATACTAATAACTAATCAATTTTAACACAAAACCCATCAAAATAACTAAACTAAATTAAAGAATAACTGTATTACTTCTATTTATAACTATTGCTGACTCCACTTTACCCCAAAACGTTCGAAACGACGAAGTTTTTTTGCAGACGGTCGAAAATGTTTGCATCATATTCTATGAACCCTTAATGTACGTCATTCGTGACTATCTATCTATCAACCCGCTCAACCCCCCTTCCCCCCTAGATCATCCCTGAACTATAAAATATCCCCCATTCCCATCCTCATTTTAACCTCATTCTCAACTAGAATATTTAATTTTTGAAAAAATGACAATTAAGCCTCAAAAAATGGAGTCAAGAGGGTTTTTTGGTTCGCTGATCATTAATCCTATGTGATTTCCCCGGAAAATTCCTGCCACGGCCGGGAAAATTTGGTAATTTTTACGGAAATTGAACTAATTTTTCACGCGATTTGCGTTTTCTACGTAATCAGGGTTACCAGTCTCGTATTTTGCTTACGAATAACGAAAAACCATGAAAACTCCCAGAAAACTATGGAAAACCTGTGAAGAAATTTTCTCAATTTTATGGAAAATGATCGTTCCAATTTATTGTTTCAATTTCATGTTGCTTTTGTTTACGTTTTCAATGTTCATTTTAAGTTGACAAAATTATAAGTAATGCTAGAAAAATTATTGTTTGAAAATTTCAGAAAAATCAAAGAAAATGCCAATGTAAAACATTATAACGGCATTGAAATGGCATTGCGAAGTGTCCTCGTATGGGCTTTTGGGTCACTGATTACACCGGCGTCTTTTTCATGGTTTTTCGTTAATCATCATCAGAAGGCGAGACTGATGACCTTGATTACGTAGAAAACGCAAATATCGTGAAATATGAGTCAATTTCTACAAAAATGACCAAATCATCCATTTTCCCATTTTCCCGGGGGTATTAGAAGTATTAGAAAGGAAAAAATATATATGGTAATCATTCAATTTCATCATCATCGTCGTCGTCATTATCACTATCTTCAGATCTTGAACCCAAATTAATAATTAACGGTTCAACCTAATTGTAACGTACTTCACATTCCCAATCTTCTACATAAAGGTACAATCTTCTACATAAAGGACGTCAACATCCAGTGGGAGAACAACGTCAAGTACCTTGGCGTGACCCTGGATCGAGCCCTGACATGGAAGGACCATATAGATGCCACTACGAAAAAGGCAAAGTTCACCCGAGCCCTGCTGTACCCAATGTTAGCCGGTGACAAGAGACTGAGCCTGAAGAACAAGACAACCCTCATCAAGACCGTCTTACGCCTCTAGCTGACCTACGCATCCACCGCATGGGGATACGCAGCGAAGACGCACCTCAAGAGGATCCAAGCAGTGGAAAACATAGCGCTGCGGACTGCAGTAGGTGCCCCTTGGTATGTGACCAACGAGGTCATCCGAAGGGACCTGAAATATAAGACGGCCACCGAGATGATCGAGGACCACGCCAAAAAGCTCTACGTCACCGCAGAGGACCACGGGAATCCGCTAATCCGGCTGGCCACGGACTACGATCCAGAGAAAGCAGGACCTCACAAACGGCCAAAGACCCAAATCCTGGACAACGGGTGAGTATATAATCACAATCTTATGTTTCAGCACGACTGATGCGAGAAGAAGCAGACGACACCGAAGAAAAGAACAGGACCAAAGAAAACGGATCGAGAAGACACTAAAACAGCCCAATCCAGTGGATGGCGAGGCCGACTGCCTTGCCAAACCACACATCCTAACCTTACCTGACTGAGCCAGCGAGCTGATCGCTGATCAGCTCTCTATCTCCGTCATCCTGAGCTACAATGCTCATCCTCCATATCAACCTGAAAGCCGGGCTCTAGTAAGCCCGACGAGAGGCAGAAAGGACTCCTCAAACACCCGACATGACACCCCCGGGGGTAATACACACCGGCGAAGAAAGTCAAGAGCGCCAGAAGCAAGGCTCTGCCGGTGGGGCCCATCAGCCACGACCGGAGGAGGCTGCGTAACTTCGCGTGACACTGATCACATTTGTGGGGAGGGTCACGTGAAACGCGCGGCTTACCCCTTACGAGGCGGTCTCGGCCTACATAGATATTAGGGGTAAAGAGCGATGGTACCGCTCGGCCCCCTCTTATCGAGGTCACATCTATAGCCAAGGATATTGGCGCGCATAAAGGTAGCCTTTCGATGGACGCAGCCGCGACTTGCAGCTCGGTGCGGCACGACCGCCTTTTGGTTCGACCGTCACGCTTCTGGTTCATTCAGTTGTTTTATGACGTTTGCTAGAGGTGTATGAGACCTAAAACATTGAGATATTGCCAGTTATTACTGGAGGAGGAACAAGATGATTATGATTTCATTCTACTTCACTTATTGGTGACTAGAAAAAAATAGGAGAGCAATTAAGGAACTATACAAATCTCGTATACGCGAAGGTTCATACAGCATTCTGATTGAAAGGCATTTCTTAGCCAGGTTCTGAGCCACAAATTCAATCAGTTTCTCGTCGTCTGCACTTGAGAAGCGATCCATTTTTCGTCACAAAAGTGTATAAGTTAAATTTTTAGGATGCGGCTTATCCCCGCATCCTAAAAGTTCCCCCTTATCCCCCTCCAAGTTCAATTTTCAGTTCAAAAGTTCATATTTCGAAAATATTATGCATTTTCAAAAAAGATATTCTTTTAGTCTTGTTTTATTCAAGGAAGCAGTAGGAATCGGCTCTTCCAAAAAACTATGGTAGGACGCATTATCCATCGTGGGAGTCCGCGGACTTTGACTTCGCAGAAAAAAGTAATGAAGCATTTTGTATGAAGCTATTTCTTTCGCCGATATGTGTCAAAGAAACCTTGATCATTATACTTTAGATTGTAAATCTGTTTGTACCGAAGTATTTTCATTTTTTACAACTGCTCGAGTATGACGGAGACCCCAAACATAGATTAAGTTATGTTTATATCATATTTATATCATTAACCGTCTAAAAATAGTAAATATAATTCAAAGCAATTATTTGCAATCTAAACACTGATTAATATCAAATTATCGCAAAAAAAAATTGGATTACGCACGCTTTGTTAATAAAATATTACTGAATTATCAGCCGACAAGTAAAACCGATAATTTGTTACCAGAAAAATAATGCCAATGAAAAGTTGACGAAACACATGAAAACAAAATACACAAATGAAAATAAAATACGGGTCTATAAACTACTGAAACATAGATATCATGCAAAATTAGTAAATATTATTACAAAGCAAGTGTAGTATTATTAAAAATATTTCTCTCACATATATTATGTGTATTCATTCTTACTATCTCGTAAATTATTCCCATATTTTATATGTTATCGTAAGTCTATTGTCGTCTATAGAAGCGAAAGTAATGCTTCCGTCCAAAACCGAATTTCAGTACGCATGCGTTTCACAAGTAGCCACGGCCAACTAAAAAGACTGGCCGGGACGCACAGAGTCACGTGATTAAAGTAGGTCTGTGATTTTAAAGCTGTAACATTTGGAATATATAATGTATACACTTAGTTTTGTGGGAATAATGGGAATTGTCTTAAAAAATTAACGCTAAGTTAGTAAAAATAAACAAAAGTTATAATTTTATAATAACTTTACATCATTAAAGAGATTATTCTGGCTGATTACACGGACCAAGACACTTTGCGCCCCGGGTAGTCTTTTTATAGTATACGTAAATTAAACATATCAACATGGAATAGGAGAAATAATTTATAAAGTTTTCATATTACGTATACATATTCCTAATGGGGTCAGGAACAAAACCCTACAAAGTTCCCAATTGTACAGTGTCCGCAACATCCCTTATTTTGCAAAAAACCACCCCCGGATCGTACATTGTACCGGTTTTTCTCAATTTCCTCGGAAACCGTTGTTCAAACGTAAAAAATGTATAGAACCAAAAATATTTGCTTATAAATTCTACCCAAAAACTGTTCTATACATATTTTAGCTAATCCTTACTGAATTCTTGCAAAATACGTTTAAAATTAAGGGTAGTTTTTAGCAAGCCGTTAAAATGTGCCAAGTTCAGCGATCTTACATACGTATACTGTTATATTTTAGTCGCAGCACAGTAAAATTGATGAATGGATATTAGCAGATAAATTAGGTAGGGACCGAACACTGCCGAACACCATCGGAGAGAACAAGAGAAAGGATTTGGAAGATGTTGTACATATTTTCAACAGTTCACAATCTACGAAAGAGCAAATTGAAAGTGCTGGTGAGAAATTCACACTTGCGTTTTATAAAGCTGAACGAAAAGAAACTTCTTTGAATAGCTACAGATTTATTTCTTTTAATAAGTTGGTTGGCCAATCCAATCGTGCTGTAATTTTGTCTAGATTGCCACCAACATTCGCAGCATTAAAACAGCATTCTTACCGGGTATTTCAACAAATGCAATCTTGGCGAGGAAAAGATATACAGCCAACGCAGTGGGGTTGGAAAAAAATGGGCAACATTTTATCACCAGTTTTTACTACCGAGGCGCCGCCTCCGATTTCTGTTCTAAAAGTTATATCGTGCAGCTGTAAAAAGGGTTGTGGTAAGCGATGTGGATGTCTTAGACTTGGATTACATTGTTCAACCATGTGCTCCAACTGCCATGGACAGGGTTGCTTGAATGCACCACCTGACGAGATATTAAATGAAGAGGACCCAATAAATAAATAAAAAGACTTGTTAGTGGATTAGGCCTACTGGGGACACCACTTTTAAAAAAACGCGCCGGGAGCTCGCCACATTTTACATGTTGAAAACTACACCTAACTTTGAACATTATTTGCGGAAATTCAGAGAGGATTAACTAAAATGCTTATAGAACAGTTTTTGTGTAGAATTTAATGGCGAACATTTTTGGTTCTATGCATTTTTTACGTTTGAATAACAGTTTACGAGGAATTTGAGAAAAACCGGGGAAAATGTACCATCGGGGTTGGTTTTTTACAGAATAAGGGATGTTGCGGACATCGGCCAGGTGGGAACTTTTTGGGGATTTATTCCTACTCCCATTAGGAACATAATTCAGGTAATATGAAAACTTATTTTTTCAAAAAAGTACTATTTCCGTGTACTATTAGTCGGCCGTGACAAGTAGTATAGTAATCAACATCACTTTTCTGATACGCACGTGTGGCGATATTTTCGTTTAACGTTCGTTTGTGTTTGGATTTTTATATGCTTACATTGGCTTTATATACATATTCAACAAAATTTTAATTTACAATATTTTACCTTTTTTAAAAATACCTACTTTTTTCCGTGTAGGTTTTAGTGTCATATATCACAGAATAATATGTTGTAATATTAATAGCGCATTTCTCTCAGTGTAGTAAGTAGTGCAAGGTCACTGATAATTACCCCGACTTCATAGGGACCGCCATTACCTTCGCTTCTGTATAAAGCTCCAAGCTCCTTATTCTGTGACGATGGCACCGAGAGAAAAATTCTAATTACCTACTTCCAATTTATCTTTTTTACTTTATCACATGTAATGTTCGCAGCGAAGAAAATAATTCTGGGCGCCACTGTATTCGTCTGCGAAAAATTTGGAATATACCACTGAACTGTCTATTGTTGCTGTCTCTCATTGATATTGGAAAGAAACACGTAATGTGTAGGGACGAAATATTAAAAAAAAATCATATTTTAAGGAAAACTACAATCATAATACCCTTAGTTCAATCGCCTATTCCAAATATAGTGGCGCCCAAAATTATTTCCGTCGCCAAATATTACATGTGATAAAGTAGAAAACGGAAATAGGAAAAAGGTCATATTTTAAGGAAAACTACTTCGTGACTCCCTTAGGTCAGTGGCATATTCCAAATTTGTCGCAGAGCAATACAGTGGCGTCCGAAATTATTTCTATCCCTAGACATTATGTGTACCCTTAGTTCAATCGCATATTCTAAATTTATCTTAGAGGAATATAGTGGCGCCCAGAATTATTTTCGTCGCCAGATATTACGTGTGATAAAGTAAAAACCGGAAATAGAAACAAGTTCAGATGTTATGGAAAATTACGTCATGATACCCTAGTTCAATCGCATATTCCAAATTTGTCGCAGACAGATACAGTGGCGCCCGAAATTATTTCCGTCGCAAGACAATACGTGTGATAAAGTAAAAAGAGAATATAGAAAAAAGTTCCAATAATTTTTTTTTAATAAATATTACGACACGATACACTTCTTAGTTCAATGGTATATTCCAAATTTGTCGCAGGCAAATGCAGTGGCGCCCACAATTATGGTCGTTGCCGGGCATTACGTGTCATAAAACAATAAAGATTAAATATAGTGGAAATTTCCACTTACTAACTGAAAATTTCCACTTACCTACTAACTGGAAATTTCCATTTACTAAGCCATCGTACGTATTTAATAAAAAAAAATATTTAAAAAAATATAATATTTTGTTTAAGATAATGCTGGTGGCGTTTTAAGTGTATTTAGATTTATGTTAATTTTATCAAGTAAACTAATCCATAGTTTTACGCCTACGCTCGGGAAAAGGATCATTCATAATGGATAGCCCTAATTGACCCCGAACCGCGAAACGTACTATACAAACAAGACATAAGGACTAAAATCCTGCCCAAGGCCATACAGTAGCGAATTGCTGCAAAATGAATATACAGAACATATAACTGGAAGACAAATACATATTTTGTTTGTACATTATTTTTAATTAAAAAAATAGATCTGTCCATATATGTAGGTATTTTCGAAATGCAACGCATGCCGGGTCCAGTCGCGTCCCGACAGGACAACAGGTTGGCAAAAGCAAGGTTTTACTAATCGAATATAGCTTTTGTGTCGCTTGGACCGCAGCTAGCGAGTAACTCAAGCGCAATGTCAGCTTTAGTGACACATCTCACGAGGTTTGCTTAGTCCTACTATTTTTTCGCATTTTGTGTCATTATAAATTATAAGTAAATAATCATAGATATAAAAGCATGAAAAAGTTAAAAATTTCAAAAAATTCGTAGTAACTATAACGTAGTAAAAATACGAGAAATATCAGATATTTTGTAGCTAGCGTGTTTCTTTGAGAAGGTAAGAATTTTTTTTACACATTTCAGTGTTTTTCATACAATGTCTTTCATTCCGGTTTATGGTCTACATATTCCATGTTGAAAAGTACTATACAAATAAACAAAAATGTGGATATATCACAATACAAGAAGCAGGCAAGTAGGTTATTTTAAAACGTCAAAATGACGCATACGGAGCAACAACACGCCAATATGAGTGGTCGCCAAACAGTTTTTTAAAGAAAGCTCAGCACCATAACCTAACCTAAGCTACAAAATATAGGTACTTAATTTAAAATTTGGCAGTAAGTAAAGGACATTTCCATGCGGTAAAATGGTACATTATTCTACTAGATAGGGTGGAACCTTTGATGTAACTATAACACTCGGAGTAGTTTAGTCAGAAATGTGACCAATAATAGACAATTAGATGCATTTGAGAGCATAGAAATTGTAAAATGTAAAAGTAGTATGAATAGCGACAAGGGACCTATACCGTATAGCCCGCTTTACGCGTTGCTTAGCAACTAATCATTGAAGCGTGACTAATGATTTCACCATAAATAGTATAAATAGGGTAGATTTTTAGTTTAAGATTAGTTTTAATCGTCTCCGGATGATGCCAACTTGGTTGGCGAAACGCGCGTCGAGCGAAGTGAAAGTGTTTTGGTGTTTGTGGAAACTACTCCGAGTGTGGTACATTATTCGTCAAAATGCGAAAAAATATTAACATTTTTCCAGTACACGTTTACCTACACATAAATGTAATTGTATATGGTAAGGTTGCAATAAAACAATGGCGTATGTGCAATAAAACAATGGCGTATTTTCAAAAGTAACCATAAACTAACCACTATAAAGTTAGAAGTAGTAACTCTTTTAACTCCAATCATTGCGTTTCCAATTCTGGAGCGATTCAAAGCAACCTTATTCCAGGTAACACCAAAGTATATAATAAACGTTTATTTTACGTTATTTTGGTTGAAATGTCCTTTTAGTTTATTTTTTATATTTATATGACAAACGTATCTTGAATCAACGTGTTATTAACGTATATAAACTTCCAAATTTACTTGTGAATATTTGATAATGGCATTAAACTTATAAAAGACGACTGTAGTCTTATTTAACTAAGATATTAATTGATTTTATAAACTATTAATAATTCTTGAGAGTTTTACTTCACATCTGTATATACCTGGTAGGTTGTAAATGTATGATACACGGGTACAGTTAACGTATTTTCAACGTTGATGTCTAGCTTAAATAAGATGTTAACAACGTCTATAATCGCGTAAAATATACGGCGGTAGTCTTATTTGATCCAAAATAATAATTGATTTTTTGAACAGTTTATAATTCTTGACAGTTATACTTCACATCTGTTTATCCCTAGCAGGTCGTAAATGTATTATACCCCAGTACAATTAACACATTTTCAATGTTTTGGATGTTGACGTCTCCCAAGCAATACATGATGGTTTAATTGACGTTTTATTTAAACGATTTTTAAACGCATAAGATAAATACACATGTTTCTTTTGTTCCTCGAGTTTGTAAACAAAATTATAAATAATTAAAAATTACTTAAACTTAAAAATTAGAAACTTAGGTTTATTTGAAACGTAAAATATAGAAAAGATAAGAACTGTTAACATCACACTTTGAGGCGGTTTCTCTACGGGGCATGCAGGGAAGATGATAAACTGTTCGTGGTGTACTAAAATAAAAAATAAAGTAAAACGTGTATGGCATACTAAAATAAAACATATGAGTATAAGGTATACTGAAATAGAACTTTCATGGTATACTAAAATGAAACGTGTATGGTACACTAAAATACAACGTTTATGGTACCCTAT
>CAXKVY010012506.1:0-19024 GCA_964058915.1 Tetropium fuscum | reverse complement strand
ACCAGAGGCATTATGGGGGCCAAGGCCCCCATAACTGCAAAAATGCGCTTACGTTGCCGATGCTTGCAGTTCCTGACTAAATATTTATTACCAGTAATCGGGCACCGGTGTTTATAAAAATAAATCAACCTGAATCCATGGCGACACATGAGAAATTTAGAAAGGTATTTGTAATAAAGATTACGGTTGGATCTAATAAAATTATCTTGAACTGATATGCGCCCTATCGAGTGAATGAGTTGAAACAAAATTGCATCCAGAAGTGTATCTATATAATAGTAATATAATACATTGTTTATTTTCTTAGCTGTTACTTTCAAATTCTTCGAGCTTAAACGAACAATAATATATGCATTACAAAATTATACGATAACTAGTGAAATTATAAAATGTGTTACATTCTATAGGACACTCTGCACCCAGACGGGAATTTAATATAAAAAACAAAGTTGGCAGCATTTTTTTTCTGGTAGAATGTAATAATAATAAATGGAAAAAATGGTGCTATTGACAGGGTTTGAACCCAAGACCCATCGACTATAACTCTTGATAACCACTGTGTCATAGGGACGACGACAGCATATAGACCTCTGAATAACATATGAGTATGAGAACATGACTAAATGACAAAATTCGAGATGTTGGATATTGATTTAGACATAAAATTCGCGTTCAGCGATCCCAAAATTCCCAAGACACCGATTTTGACTTGATATTCCTCATAAAAGGCAATAATGTCTACCATATTGGGCCGCCATCTTGAATAATCATTTCGACAAAGAACCAACTCGTTATGATCGACCCCAAATTTCCCAGACACCGATTTTGTGTTGATTCTTTATATAAATAGCAAAAATGTTCGCCATATTGGAGCCGCCATTTTGTATCCTGATTTAGACAAAAAAATCGTGCGATCGTGCAAAAAAATCAGCGATCCCAAAATTCCCGAACCAGCGATTTTGAGTCGATTCGGACCATAAATAGCAAACGTCCGCTATCCTGAATACTCATTTTGACAAATAATACTTGACCCCAAGAACTCCGAGATACAGATTGCCCGAAAACCCCGAGAAAAAGTACCCGAGGTACAAAGTTTTAATCGCTTCGGACCAAAAAGACAGTATTAGTACCTACTATGCAGGCGAAACCCGCATCGGAATATGAAACGTATCAAAATGTAATATAGAAAATAATAAATTCAGTGAGTATTATTTTATTTTACACTATATTTTCCTTTATATTTCAAATGACATCGGTAGTTTCTTCCATTTCCTCCATCTATTGCATTTCATCCATCAAATTGTTCTTGCAAGAAAGTTCATAACAATTGCAAAATATCTGTTTTAAAATGTCGTTTGGGGCCACATCACCTGTTGTTTAATAGGCTACAACTTTCCTTTTTTTTTGCCATGACCAATTGGTGGGATCAATATCTCGGCCTAACCATTCTTGCATTTAAAAAAAAATATAGGTACCTACTTTATTTTTTAAAATAATTTTGAACTCATTTTTTACCTGAAAGTAAACTCTTAAAATATGCTCCTAGAAATAGATTAAAATTTGCACCAAGTTTTTGCCTGCTTGCTACTTTCTTATACATAATATACTGGTAGTCATTTAATTTCTGCACTTTATTAGTATAAAATGATATCATTTTAGAAAGCCAATTTCAAATAATTCTTCTTTTGGTGCATTTTCATTTTGAAATAAGGAAGCCTTATGAAAATTTCTTCATTCATATTCCAGGTCATGACACTAGCATAGACAATTTCTCCAAATTAATCTTGTCACAACGCAACAATACTATTGATACGAATTGTCAATCAGTGACTCTCATTATTTGCCTCGCTTAATGCTTAACAATAATTATCTGTGTCCCTATACAAGTTTCTATGTGCTTTTTTATATTACACGTTTTTTATTATGATTTTATATATTAGCATATGTTTCAATTTCGGAAGTACAAAAAATACCATATATACGTTGCGACTGAAGTACTTTTAATCCCTCGGGTAAATTATGACCCTCTCTACGGTCGGGCCACATATTACTCTCATATGCGACACTCCTTTCATGTTGTATAAACGCCGCCGATGCCCTTGAGGAATTTAACTTGGATGTGCGGCGTTACCAAATTGTAAAAAGTGTATAGAGTTTATTATTTATGATTATATGGATGTTCAAAATATCCAATAACTACCTATAAATAATTAATTTGTATTGTTTTTGATAAGGAATATTTAAAATATTTTAAAGACATATATTTTTATAGACCACTTTTACCTTCAATATTCTTGTTTCCAGTGATAGAACTTGGAAATTTGTTTTCGACCAGAATTATTTAGCCAATTATAATTGTAATTACTTATAAAGTATTTAAAATAAATATAAGTATCAAGTAATAGGTATAACTATAAAATAAATATAACTATAAAAGAAATATAGGCTTAATTGAAATATTGAAGTAAAAATAATTATCTTTTCCTTGAGTAATGTATGTATTGGTTGCATCTGGGATAGTTTTTGTCATGCACAGTAAATAAATAGTTGTTTCACAAGTATTTTGTAAACAGTACAATATATCTGACACTAAACAAAAATATTTTCTTAAGTAAACAAATTAAAGAAACAAAACACAATTTTTATTTTAGATTTTATTCCAAATACACTGCTGGCCAATAGGTTGGAATAATACAAATTTTTAGGGTAAGTTTCGATACATATATCTTCTGAACGATATGGAATATCAAAATACGGATTTCAGGACGTTTTTGGAAATTTCATCGACAAAAACTGGTCTGAATATCAATTTTCCATTATGCTCAAAAAAGGAATATACGGGGGTGTAAACTAAACCCCTAAAAAAATCAAAATTTCATTCTTACCGAGAATTTAGGAAAACCAAAATCGAGTTAAATTTTTTATACCGGGGTAATCTATGGACCAATTCGAAAAAACAAATTTGGCCGATTTTTGATATCTCGCTTATTTTTGAATATACGGCGTTTTTATTGAAATTAGGACAATTTTTTGGAAATGTATCTCTTACTTTTTAAAAACAAAGTAAGTAATGGATTTTTTTCTTATTTTCAAGTAAGCTTACATGCCTCTAGCTGCCTCAGTAGCTAGAATTGACATTTCTTATACAGGGTGCCTGCGAAAACATTTAATAAGCATGTGTCACGAAAAATCTGTATATTTAAATAAACTGTGTGCAGAACCCTGTATGATTAAAATGAACGATAATTTTAAAATTTTAAAACTGTGAAGGGAAACCTTAGAAAAATATCTCGAATACTTAGCCCACCAATATAACAATACTTAGCCCACCAGCTAATCGTTACTACCGCAAGTTTTTTAAATGTTTTATATAGGGATTTACCGTGTAATTACAACGAAACTGTAAATTATGATAATACTCATCCGATCAAGAAAAATAAAAAACCGTTTCGAGATATTTTTCTAAGGTTTCCCTTCACAGTTTTAAAATTTTAAAATTATCGTTCATTTTAATCATACAGGGTTCTGCACACAGTTTATTTAAATATACAGATTTTTCGTGACACATGCTTATTAAATGTTTTCGCAGGCACCCTGTATAAGAAATGTCAATTCTAGCTACTGAGGCAGCTAGAGGCATGTAAGCTTACTTGAAAATAAGAAAAAAATCCATTACTTACTTTGTTTTTAAAAAGTAAGAGATACATTTCCAAAAAATTGTCCTAATTTCAATAAAAACGCCGTATATTCAAAAATAAGCGAGATATCAAAAATCGGCCAAATTTGTTTTTTCGAATTGGTCCATAGATTACCCCGGTATAAAAAATTTAACTCGATTTTGGTTTTCCTAAATTCTCGGTAAGAATGAAATTTTGATTTTTTTAGGGGTTTAGTTTACACCCCCGTATATTCCTTTTTTGAGCATAATGGAAAATTGATATTCAGACCAGTTTTTGTCGATGAAATTTCCAAAAACGTCCTGAAATCCGTATTTTGATATTCCATATCGTTCAGAAGATATATGTATCGAAACTTACCCTAAAAATTTGAATTATTCCAACCTATTGGCCAGCAGTGTAGAACAAAAAATAATAAAATTATTTAATTTACTAATTTACTTATTCAAAATGAGTAAATTAATAAGTATAAGTTAAATAATAATAAATATTATTATTATTTGAATTTAATTATATTAGAAGTAAATAGCTTATAATATGACGAAATGAAAACCCAAGTAATATTTTTTTAGTTACAGGTAGGTACTTATTTTTTTTGTAAGAAGGGCAGCTCCTTATCTAAATTAAATTATATAACTATGAACCAGTTTAGTGATAATAATTGATGTAATATCGCTAGATACATCTAGGTAGGTAGGTAGGTACCTAAATTTTATGGGTATCATGGTAATAGGTACGTGGTAGGATAACCCTAGGTGGTATAACCCTAGGGATAACCTAGGGAAAAATGTATATTTTTAGATATCAGGGTTGCAAAAACACATGTTTCTTTAAAATAAAACATAAAGACATGTTTAATTTGTTTAAAACCTGTTTTATTTGTTTTTTTAAAACAAATGAAACTTTTAGCGATAAATTAACTCAGATAGGGAGAATTGAATACAATTGAATTTTTTCAAAGACGGCACAAGATGGGTCTAAAAAATTAGCAGACAGCCAATGGATCCCAAAAAATGACATGGATAAAAGTATTTGTTCCGTCACGTTGTTAAAATTACTCCTACAGAAAAGAAACAAAAACATAACACCCGAACGACTTTTTTTAATTCCAAATACCTTTTGCAAAAAGACAATTTCCAAAGAATGACGGTTGGTATAAAAATGCCCCACTGGGAATTACACGATATATACTTGGACCAAAAATTCGGCAGCTAAAATTAGCCTGGATCGTGCCGGTACAGTATATCCTTTTTAAAGCCAATCGAATGGTGTTTTAAAATAACTCATATTTTCCAAAGAAAATATCTGTCATTAAAAAAATCTGAAGGAAACAAAGTAGTGGCAAGGGCGCTCAGAACGTCCTGTACATTTATCGCAACAAACGAGCAGATATTCGTTTTTTATAACACAAAAAAAAACAAAATTTTAGCAAAATTACCCGAGTAAACATATAAATAAATCATAGCAAAACAATTAAAAAAGTGTATATGTTCTTAGGACTACGGTAAGCTGATTAAATCAGGTTATATTCGTCCAAGAAATCTATTCCTTAAGTGGTATGGCTCATTCTTTAGTAAACACCCTGTATAGCACTTTAATAACGTTGTCCAATTGATTTTTTTGAAGTATTCGTTCGAGCGGAAGCCTGTTGTTGATGTCTAGTTCCATGACCATGATCAATTTTTCTAATAATAACCTTATGCTTATCGTATATTGTTCGTCTATAATTTTCTGATATCAATAATATCAGATTCGCTAAAAACTGACTTCGAGGGATGTGTTTTTCTCTCGTAGCATATTTTTTATTAATCTTTCCTCACCTTCAAACTTATTTATTAAACCAATCTATTTTAAATTTAATTCAGCCTTATTTTTAAGTTCACTCCATCATTCTGCAGTGTAAAAAATAGCTGTGTCATGTTTTGAGCAATGTTTTTAGTAAAACAGGTTGTTGTTATATAATGAGGACATTAGCGGCCCTAAAACGGCACTTTGAGGTACACCACCGTCACTATTTTCTCCGTGTCATAGCTCTGAGATTGGGGGTTAACCATACATCAATATCCCGCGTTATTCAACGTTTTGACGAAACCAATGATCATAGCAGACGTCATGGTCAATAGGGGCATCGAAGAAAAACAACGATCGATGATCGTTTCAGTACCGTTCGTTGTCACCAATACAAAAGTGCGTTTAACTATTATAATTTGATTATTCTGGCAAATTGATTGGTGTCACAGATCAACGAATTTGTTGTTGATATTCTCGCGAAAACAATATAGAGCAAAAGTCAGAATCAGCAAGTCACTGCACTAGTTCCTCGCTATCGGATTTTAGACGCAAATTATGATTTGCATAATATAAGTGGCTAAGAAGTATTACACGACGGTTTATCGTTCTCGAGTATTGACAACCCCCTCTGCCGACACAGACACATGAAAGGAAAGCGATAGTTCAACGCAGCAATACCCGAGGAACCAACATGCAATTAATTGAAGTATATTTGAACAGATAGGAAGTTTAATGATATTCTTATACCCTCGTCGTAAAAAGTAACGTCCTGGTACTCAAGATCCCGCAGGTAAAAACTGCTATTTGGAAGTTAACACAGGACTTTTAAGTGCACTATAGCTTGCTTACTTGCTTTGCCTTCCTTGTCAAATATATTATTATGTACTTCTAATTACAATATATATATACAAATGTAGCCTTGGGAATGTCGATGCCATATCGATGTAATATGTCCGTGGTCATTATTATTTTAATAACTAACATATCGAAAAACTATACTTACTAGTTACACATTTATCGCTAGTCATTAGCTGAGTATTTTTGCCCGTTACGGTACATGCCTCGGAAATGGATATATCATAATTTGAAACAGATTTTGCAGTGGATATTTCGCACTAGAAATACCAGTTGATGACCCTACAACAAAATATGTTTTTTGCATAAAAGAAGTAATGAGATTTTTACTATATAGTTCAAGATCTATTAAATATTGGAGGCGGTCCAGGAATTTACGAATATTAGCGCCGGGAAATATGGGGAAGCCCCACTCGCTTTGTTCCTACATTTTCTTAAAATATGCGCGATAGTGCAGTTTCACTGGGCCAAAAAAGCGTCCAAATAACTTTTCAAAATAATTTTCCCCGACCATTTTCAATATAACAGCTGTATTAGATTAGATAAATATATAGAATTATAAATAGGAGATATATATCATGATCATTAAAAATGTTTAGTGTGCATCATAGTGGATGATCAAAATATGCTTCTTAGGCGTAACACAATCTTATGTATGCCCATAATTAGAAAAAATCAATTTTCGCTGGTTTCTCAAGCCGTACGGGATTCGAAGACATTTCAATAACGGCGTTTAACGTTAATAAATGGGCATTACGAATACGTTTGAATGCCTTTTGTACTAAAAAAAGATATAATTTTCAAAGTGGATGCAAATTGTTCATGTATTTTCTTACCAAAAACTGCTGGTCATGCATTCTCTATGTCCGCATACATTGGATTTTTGATAGACTAGAGCAGACAACCTTCTAGTCTTTCAAAATGGTCTATCTATCTTCTCTTCTCTAGATCTAATTGTCTACTCTAGACATAGCCAGTGGAAAGTACCAAATTTAAAATTTGGTACAGTCATGTCAATAACAAGTTTAACGTGAATAACGACCATTACGAATACGTATGAATGTCTTTTCGATAAAAACGCCCGCGTACTATATCCAGCGGTTTGCAAAACGAAATATGTTGTGGCTACCTTGTATCTGCTAATCTGTAAGGCTAATCTTTAAAGATTCTTTCCTATTTGCTACAGTAAAGGATTTATATAAAAAATCTGAAAATCTAGTATATAATTAAAAGAGCTCTACGACGCCGTACTATAATAGCTCTGATTGACACTTGTTCTAAGAATCTAAATTATTTACCTGTTTGCCTGGCGACGACATTTTCAGAACAATTGGCAGTGGTAATAAAACTGCTCGGTTTCGCGATCATAATAAACGCCATCAGGGGATGAGAGTCTATTGGAATATTATAGAATAATTTCATCAAGTACGGCGAAACTTAGTCTATCCGATTCTACGTGGGATATATTAATCGGATAAGAGGGCCTCGGATGCGGAGGAAAATCGCGTTACCATGAAAACCAAAAATCGCCGTCGTCGTGTCGAGGCCGGCCCTGTAGACAGTCTCAACTCAAGTCAAGATATATAAATGATTAGAGGGTGAATCTTATCATTCTGTGTTGAAAATCCTCAGCGGCGAAATGGTGAGTACTTCACTCATGTTTTTTTTAAATCGTCCGAGTTGGCCTTGCCTTCAGGCGGTGCTTCATCTCTAGTGGCCCGGGTGAAAAAGTGACGTGATTCTGTTTTAATTTTACAAAGTTTATCCGAGTGAACGCATATATATGTTCGGCGATATTTTCGATTTTGAGTTCGCTAATTATATCGACTTGTTCGATTGGCAATTGTTTTTAAGGTCAGAAGGTGAGGTTTTTATTTATTTTGGCATTGCCGCGATCGTTTTTTTGTGAATGTTCCGATACCTCAACTTTGAACTGTTTAAGAACCAAATTACAGCGTATCTTGCAGAAGGTCACTTGAAGATTATGATGCGATTATTTCAATTTATGTAACTGGGTTATTTTTGGAACCGGATTTTTTGAATATGCAGCATATCGTTGATAATGGAATTTTGAAATAAGGTCTTGTGTTTGCGAAGGACCGTGATTTTTTTTTTAAATATCGAGCAGCAGGTATGATATTATTATATTTTTCTGCTTTTATTCGATGACTCTTCAGTTAGTAATCAGTGAATTATATCCCAAGAAACTTAAATGAAGGAGTTCTAGAAGAAAACAATGTTCAATTTAACGTCAGTTTTCGTTGAACAAAATTGCCAGAAATTTCCAGCACTAACGAACTTTTTGTATTGATTTCTAAGCTGGCTCTATTTCCATAGTGAAAGCTGCTAAAGGTTTTTTATTCAATTAATAAAAAAGTGGGACAATCAAAAACGAAAAATAATTTGCGTCAAACTCTAAAATCGAATTCTAAAAATCAGTTATTTTTTAATACTGTATTGCATTAAACAAAAAACCTACAACGTATATTAGGAGGTTTTCTTTTGGTTCCATTGGTTAATGATTTACCATTGGACCTAAAAAATGTTCTCCCAAAATTTCAGCTTCCTAGATCAAACTTATGAACGGCGCAAACAAAGTTTGTTTCCCATTTAATTAACATGGGAAAACCGACGTTTTTACTCAAACATGAATAGCTGGTAGAATTTTTTTTAATAATAATTTCTGATGGCAGCATTTTATAGAGAATTAAATTTCCTACAAGAAAGGTTCTTAATACTAAATCCCTGAATTCATTATTTTCAAAGATATGCTCGTTTAAACATTCCACTAAAAAACGGATTTCATTCAATTAATTTTAAGGAAAATTATATCTATTTTAAAACGTACAAGTACACTATAAAATTTTTTTTTCATGCTAGAGGATAGGAGGGTATTACAAATCATTGAGGCAAGATGAATTTCTTCATTTTTCCGTAGCTTAGTAAAACGTCTTTAAGCCAACAAACAAATTACGGCATTTTTTAATTTCATTGGAAAAAATTAAGAAATCTATCTTGCATTAAAATAACAATTCTTTTTTGTGAAATAAAATAAAATATGTATTTTATTGAACTTTTTAAATTTAAACAAATGTTAAATAGTTTTTATAAATATATTTTTTTATTTTAAGTAGGATGTTTTTGGCGATGGTCTTTCACTACTTGTAAAAAATACTGAGTTTGTTCTTCATTTTTTATTAAACAATTATTGAAATCTTTGATTAGCGCTTAATTATTATTAAATTAATAATAAATAGTTATAATTAATCAAATTTTTATTCATAATAAATTATTTCTGTTTTTCAACTGTTAAATCTGGTTCAACATAGTTTTTAATCTTTAATTATTTTCATTCTCCGAAATGTTGTCTCGAGAATAAATTCAGAGAATTTCAGGAGAAGCAAATGAACGAACAAAAGAGAAACTAGAAAAGTCAGAAGAGTTTCAAAACATTACAGACAATCGATGTATTTAGGTGAAGTAGTTAAGTGTGGTAAAGTTTTTGTCTCCTACTTCCTACTCTCCCCAGTTTTTCATCAGTCAACTTCTACTTTATACTTTTTGAAGCACAAAATTTTAATATCATACATCACAACTTAGTTTCAAATAATATCAATCGAACAGGCCAACAAATTTTAGATATCACTTTCCTTAAAATTAATTGAATGTTTAGACGAGCATGTCTTTGAAAATAATGAATTCACGGATTTAGTACTAAGGGCCTTTTTTGTAGAAAATTTAATTCTCTATGAAATGCTGCTATCAGAAATTTAAAAAAAAAATTCTACCAGCTCTACATGTTTGAGTAAAAACGTCGATTCTCATGTTAATTAAATGGGAAACAAACTCGCTTTGCGCCATTCACAGGTGTAATCTAGGAAGCTAAAAATTAGATAAATTGTTTTAGGTCCAATGCTAAATCATTGGCCAATGGCACCGAAAAAAAAATAAAAAACACCCTAACATATATATATATATATATATATATATATATATATATATATATATATATATATATATATATATATATATATATATATATATATATATATATATATATATATATATATATACATATATATATATATATATATATATATATATATATACATATATATATATATATATATATATATATATATATATATATATATATATATATATATATATATATATATATATATATATATATATATATATATATATATATATATATATATATATATATATATATATATATATATATATATATATATATATATATATATATATATACATATATATATATATATATATATATATATATATATATATATATATATATATATATATATATATATATATATATATATATATATATATATTTATCTTCTAATTTCTTTGCTATCTTTATATATTTTTTTGGAGGGTTTATCTTGGGATAGTAGCAATAAAACGACTGATTAGGTTACTTGACGTTTCGGTCCCTTTCTTGGGCCTTTTTCAAAAGAGTATTTTATTTTGTGACATATTTGACACAGGCAAAAATAACAGTTTTAATTAATTTTTAAGGTTACTAGACTGTTCGATTAGTATCATAGGGAAGAACAGCCAAGAAACCCTACGAACTTAGGCTATTTTATATTTCATTATTATTCTAATTTTGGTTATGTTAATATTATGTAGATGTATATTTATAGTAAGTAGGTATGTATGTACGTATATAAGTTTATATATAGAGAGAATGTTTTTTGTTAATTTATTTAATACTAATTAATAAAAAATCCTAATGCATGTAATAACAAGAAAGATACAGAACATCTTTCTACAATCTACAATCTGTTAATATAAAAGTATTATTATATATATATATATATATATATATATATATATATATATATATATATATATATATATATATATATATATATATATATATATATATATATATATATATATATATATATATATATATATATAAATATATATATATATATATATATATATATATATATATATATATATATATATATATATATATATATATATATATATATATATATACAAAGCAACATAGACAGAGTTCTCCTGTGGTTCAAAAATACCAACAAATAAATAACCAAAAACAAATAAAAGGTAAAGAACTACAACAAATTTTGAAATTTGATAGTGGAGAATTATTGACCATTTTTGAGTCTGAGAAGCTTGTTGCTAGTAAACGGTTAGAAAACGTTGAATGAATCCGTTTTATTGTTAAATGTGATTTTTTATGTTGATAAATACGCTTTTTAAATAATCTACCTGTTTGACCAGTATAACCTTTGGGGCAAGTACCATAAGTTAATTTATACAATATACACCCCTGATTTATAGATTTTATTGACCTTATTTTTATTATTTTTAATGAAATGCATTATTAGATTATTAGTCTTGTAAACAATATTAAAATTACATTTATTTAGAAATGATGACACATTCAGTACGGAAATTCAGTACTTATTTTTGAAAATTAGTGTACTAATGTTTGAAGTTAGTGTACTAAATTTAGAATTATTCATTTGTTTTTTATGAGAGTTAGAAAACTAGGGCCAATTGCAAAGAAATATTGTGAAGATCGTGCAACACTGTATTTTTTAATGAATTGCAAGTATTTTTTAATGAATTGGCACGGATTTTGATCAAGTAAAGCTCTATCAATTATTTATAACAAAAATATTTTCGGTTTAATCTTTCTTTTCAAATTTGCTGTGTTGTTTCATCAGATTTCATGGATATTGCTGTAAAACGCTGAAATATTACTGTAATGTTTAATAGTTTTTCCTATACAGTAGTTTTCCATTAAAAAATAAAAATTCAACACAACCATGCGACTGGAAAACATCAACAAATTTAAGTGAAATATAAGAAAAGAAATTAAGAAAATTTACACATGTAGGCGTTGCTAATGACTGCGGGACGTATGTAATATTACATCCCGCCGTCAACAACGAGTCACGAGAATAACGTCAATAACAAATTAAGTGAAAATGATCACGTAGGTTCAAGAAAAGTACGAGCTCCTTTTTAACAAAATCACCCAATCCAACAAAATTGAGTAAATTTTATTTAAAACTTGGAAAATGATTTTTTTGTTTATTAACAGTAATATCACTATCGATATTCTCTAAATTAGACACCGATCTGCAATTTATATCATTTGCGCCACATGTATCATCTCTTTTGTACAAAATTTTATCAGCAACATCTTTCTTGTTGATTATACTCTCAACAACATAACTTTCTGCTATGATTGACGACTTCCATCCGCCATGGCGTTTTAATGCTAAGACATCTACTCCTGTGTTAGTCAATAATGTGGTTGGCGTTCTTCGAAATGAATGACAAGTATGCTTCTGGATAACAAATTGAGGAAACGAGCTATTTTTCCTGAATCGGCTGCCAATTAGTTCTTCCCAAAAGGTTAATTATAGCACTTTCCTCCTTGGTACCTCATAAAGAAACGATGACTAGAACTATTAACTTCAGTTCTAATGGCAATATACTTCATTAAAATCCCCAAATTACAGGCTGTTGATTCGCTACATTCTGTTATCGTAAATGTACGCGATCGTAAACTAAGCGCAACGGATCGACATGTTCCAGATATTCCCATATTATAGCCATTACCTCGATCAGTAAGAGTATGAGTTATCGTTGGCTTTTTTTAAAAAACTTATGCAATTCGTTCCCTTGTGCAAACATTGGATTTTATTGGCTTATACCGTAATTTTTCCTTTTCAAAAAAGAATGCAATTTGGGATATCCACATCATCATATACTGAAATAGTTAACTTATACTGAAGATTTGACAGTTGACTGAGTTGGGCATCGATTACTCACACCACAAACTGGAGATTTCAGGACTGCAGACTTTTCATAAAAATAAATTAAGACTAAAGAAACATTTTTAAAAACAAGCTTTTATTTAAATGCTCTAAGAAGCTCTTTTATTTAAATGCTCTCTTATTTTATAAAAAAAAACATTATTTTTTCCCAGAATTACTTACGAGTATGTCAATATCAAGTTACATATTGTATTCTTGTTTATCTACACAGGCAAATCGCGCGACAAGCTTTTATATCATATAAAGTGTGTAATGTAATAAATTAATGGGTTTAATTTAATTTAAAGTTTATTTTCTTCCTTGTAGCATTTAAATAAAGCTTGTTTTTAAAAATGTTTTTTTACTCTTAATTTACTTTTTATTTTTTAGTTATCGCTAGACATATTTATAAGTCTGTTCATTTCATTTAATGCGTCATTGTTGCATGGTCGTTAATATGGTATAGTCTAGTTCTTCAACAAGGAGACCCTCTAGTGATTTGACACTACTTAAGACCACGTACGCTTGCCCTACAGCGAAGAGCTTTGAGTCTAAATAGACAACGGTATGGTCGACAGTACTACCCTGCATTTTATGTACTGCACAAGTCCATCAGAATATAATTGGCAAACATCCTTCGTTCAGCAGTACCGTGAACGGAACACAGTTCCGGGTTGGATTTTGGAGCTTTCCTTCTCCGAGACAGATTGCAAACCAATGCTATTGACGCCCATCTAGCCAAATTACATAAGGCATAGTATTAGAAAGCCCACCAAGGGGTACTTTTAAAATTCAGTTGCAAGATTTGAGCCCAACAATTCGACCCCAAAATCGTAATCGGGTACTCCCAATACCCCGGGATAACAAAATTTCAGATTGAAGGAACTAAGTTTTTGATGGCCATCTTAGATGATCTGCCATCTTGAAAATTTTTTATCCCCAGCAGTTGACCCTTGTCGGTTCCTACAACATTTGTTCGGGCACCACCAAACTATCATATATAACTATTTTTCCCGTTGAACCCATTCATTTGGTATCCACATCATGGGCGTGCATAAAAAAATATAGTCTAAATATGGTCAGTCGGTTTAGAATCACTTCACTTAGTTGGTAACCATGCAGTGTCATCCAAATAAACCTGTATGCAAAATTTCAGCTCAATCGGTTGAGGAGAACTGCTTTTTAATTCAGTTGCAAGATTTGACCCCAACAAGCATACGTTCAAACATTGCAGGTTAAATAAAAGCTTGTATGTAATAAGCACATTTTCGCTAATGTAGGTTCGTACCGCTTCTTCGACTTTGACTCTGGTAGTAGAAATAAACAAGCGTTACTTACCGCTTCAATAGAGAGTCAGTATGATATTGGAAATATCATAACCCAGGAAACTAACAATTAATAAAGCCGCAGGAGCTTAAAAGCATATTCCAGGAATAATTCTTGTAAACATTAAATACATAAATTAACGTAAATTCCAAAAAAAAATGTAAAGGGAGTAGAAAACAATAATTTAGTTGTATTTTTCAGCATCTTAATAATTGTGCCATAAAAAATTTCACGCCTATATTTTAACACTGATCAGGTGCATGGAGCCCTAATTGTGTAATGTGACCATGGCCACCAAAAACATTTTGGTTTTTTTATTACCGGAAATTTTATCTTCCTGGAGGGTACATGGACCAAATATTGCACAAATGATTTTTTGCATTCTTTTTTTGCATCTAGGAACGGCATACCGACACAATTTTATTATCAGAAATCTTCCTACCCTAGGGTGGCGTAGTGGATATACCATCCTTCGGGGGGAATGCAAAGCAAACCGTCCCTAGCAGATTAAATGTTAGGCAGGTAATAAAATATATTTTAAACAACGAGCTGACGATCCTGATTCCGCTGACGAAGTTGCTATTATCAGGAAAGGATTACAGCGGCTTTTCGTTTCGCAGCAACTATTTCCTAGATGTAAAATAATTACAATTAAATATAATTATAATTTTGCAATTTATGCATAAATGGAATTTTGTTGACATCTACGAATAACATTTCGACAAAATTTTATTATCAGGATTTTTTTTACCCCGGGGGCGTGTAGTGGATATACCATCCGTCGGAGGGAATGCAAAGCCAACGGTCTTTCAACGGTCAAGACCCCTTTGTGGCGCGTTGCTAAAACCTTCGCAGAAAAATTTATTAATAACTCTAATTAAAATATTGGACAGGCAAAACTCCGATTCTAAATCCTAAATTTCAAGCAAAAATTCCAGTTTTTCGTTATCTCAATAACAAAATGTTCAAGAATATGATGAAAATAACGTCTACTAGTTTCATAGAAATCGGTTAATAGCCCCCGTATGTATAATTAAAAATAGTCCAAATCGAAAATGTACATATTTTTTTTAAAAAGGATAAAAATCCTAGAATTGAGAGGAGAAAAATAACATTAATATAAAACTTGGATAGATTAATAAAGGCCAACATTCAAACCAACTGCATTCATTTTTTTATAATAAATACTCGAATTTTGCACGTTTAATAAGTTACACTAGTTCCTTTTCCTGTATGTACTAACAAACTTTGTTGCTAACAAAAGAGCGATACGCGTTGCTTAAAATTAGTTTAGCCGGAATCACAAGAGACCAATGTTCCAAAGACCCCTTTGTGGCGCGTTGCTAAAACCTTCGCAGAAAAATTTATTAATATCTCGAATATATTACCGACCGGGACGGCAAAAACTTTGTAACAAAGCAAGTGTTTAGCATACTGCCGTTTGTTTTTTCCCGTGCCTACTTGCCTAATCGATTCACCCGAGACGTGTCGTAACATTGACCATGGAACAAAGGGAATGCGGAACTCAATGTCGAAAGTAACGCGACTCTCGAATGTCGGGATTCATTGTCATAAGAAAGAATAATATATGGCACCAAATAGTTGCGCCGTTATCGGTGTTAGCGTTATCTAAAATCAACGGAATTGAGTCACTGCGTCAGTAAAATTGGGTAAATATGATAAATAGAAGTTTCCAGAAATGTATATCAAAGACGGATAAGCCGATGGTATACTTGGAACTAAAATTTGGCGACATGTCTGGAGAACAAATATTTCTACGCGAAGTACCTACTGCAGTACATGATTTCTCAAATTGTTTTCTTTTATATTATTATCATTAACCACCCTGTAGAAACATCTGAACAATATCAAGGTTCTAAAATGAGATAAATTCAATAAATCGGTATGTCTGACAACATTATAAAAAATAACTTTCAATGCTTTTTTTTTACCTAATATATATTGGTTTTCATTTTTTTAATTATTTTGTTATTTAATTAACGTATTTTGGTAATTATACAGGGTGTTTAGTGAAGAATGCGCAAGATTCCAAGAATAGCTTTCTTGGACGAAAACAAGGTAAGTTCGGTCAACTTACCTTAGTAATTTTGCTTGCTTAAGGTAGTTACAGACGTAACTGCAAGTTTGACATGCATGCACGATCAACATGTTTGTACAAGCAAACAGAATTTCCTTTCGCCACCCCACGGTACAAGTATACTTGTACAAGTGCCAGTTTGTGCTTCGATTATGTCGAGTTCGGACGAAGATCCACTTGTTTTGGCTGCTTATAAACTCTTTTTCAGCTATCTTGTCGTGTATGACATATACAATCGTACGGATAAAATTAATGCGCTATAATACAGCAGCAGTTTTTCAGGGTTTTTAGTACAATAACATTATTTTTATTGCTGCCTCCTATATGTTTAGATTTCAATGTATTAAATTATGTCAACATCGATATTTTAGAAAATTTCTTAGGAAAGCGGAAACAGAATAAAGCGGGCGCAATTTGACGGTATTGAAAGGTTTTCAGTGAATATATATGTAGTCGTTAGAGCACCGAACGCATAAATGTAAAGCTACACTGTAAAAAACACTTGTGTACAATTACACAGAAAATCATTGGCAACTCCGTAACCCATGATTTTCAGTGTAAAATTATATACCAATGTATGGTTACCAGAGGCATGTATTATTACATTTCCTGTCGAAAATAATAAATAGTGTTTATGCAAAATCTACATTTTACTTTTGTAAATTTACATATCGCAAATCTTAATTCATATATTGTGCCTTGTGGACGTATTTTACAGATTATTTATGTAAAATACTAATCTCACATTGTATTTTCAAATACGTGCTTTGTGTATTATCGTTTATATTATGTGAATTTGTCAGTATTTGTACAAGGTAAAATAGTACTGAAATATACACTTCACTTATGTAAATTTTCATATCACAGATGTTAATATATATATTTAGACCAGGGAAATAAGTTAAAAAAAGGCCATCTGCGGAATGACCAAGCTGAATTTTTGCAGAGACCTTCGTTTTGATGTTCTAATGAACCACAAAAAGTCTCATATGCCTACCCTTGTGCGTCTTGAGATGTCGAAGGTCAAAGGTCATGAAAATCTCGCTTCCAGTGCAAATGACGTCGTAAGAACCCATAACAAAAGTTTCGTAAAATAGTATTCTCTACAAACTTGTTCATATACATTTTTTTCGTACGAGCACCCGTTTCGAGATATAGCATGATAAAGCGGGAGCGCGCATTCGTAATAGGTAATACTGTATTATACTGCAGAGCTATAACTATAAAAGCACTTTTCTGAATCTGTTAGACTAGAAAATTAAATTCCCATTATTAAAACAGTTAAAAATTTGTTTATTTATAAAAAAAAGCCAGACAATTCTACAAATATAAAAACAATGGAGCAATTAAGACAAAGCACTGCACTGTCTACATCTTGGTAGTTCGCTTTGATGCAACAATGATGCAACAGTGTCAGTCACCCAAGAAAAGTTCTTATCAAACCGATTCTACAAAAAAAAATATTGAAATGCTTATTGAACAAATACAAGCCGCCACCATCGCTACAAAACAAGCCAAGAATGATGCAGATGTTCTAATCATCGAAACAGCCATGGAAGTATCGGAAAAAGAAAGAACCGCCATCACCATTGGAGAAGACATTGATTTGCTTGTTCTCTTAATAGGAGGAACTCAGGCGCATCACCGACAAATTTTCTTAAAGAAAATTGGCAATGGGACTAACTACATCAACACAAATTTATTCGTCTAAAAGTCTCGACAAATATCGTCTTTGCAAAGAACATATTTTGCTTTTGCATGCCTTCACTGGATGCGACATTACATCGGCACTATTCAACAAATGAAAACTTAAGGTTATGACAATGTTTGAGAAACATCCCGATGTGACTCACTCGGCTCAAAACCGAAAGCATTTTAAGCAGAAAACTGCCCGCCAGATACAGTACTTCAGAACGGAAAGCGTTTTCTGTTAGCTATGTATGGTGCCCCAAAAGATGAATGAAGTGAACCTTGACAAATTTAGATAAACCCAATTCTGTAAAAGACTACACGACTTAATAGACCTGTTAAATTGTCATCCCTTCCACCTACCAGTGAAGCCGCACGACAGCATATTTATCGGGTCTACTACCAAGTACAGATTTGGCTAGGGAAAAATCTACAACCCGAAGAAAGGGGTTGGGATTTAAAAAACGACATATTACAACCGAAAACAACACTACTGCCATCTGCTCCAGACGCGCTATTAAGTGACCTTGAGCCTGAAGAGGTTTTGCCAACAGACATAGAGCCACATTTTGTATATAAGCTGTGATAGAGCCATCAGATGATATAGAGGAAGCGTCTGACGAAGATAATTGTTGATCGAGGTGCTAGTTAAACCCGACGAGGACGAGGAGGAAAGCAAGGAAACATACGGCGTGGTGTGGAAAAGAATGTATTTTTTGTTAGTGTTAGTTACGTGCTTTTATATT